>JAQZBX010078871.1:0-14053 GCA_029593785.1 Cabassous unicinctus
CCCACTATCACCACTCCTATATAACATTGTCTGAGAAGTACTTGCTTGACCAATGAGTCAAGAAAAAGATATAAAAGGCATCCAAATTGGAAACGAAGAAGTAAAAATTTCACAATTTGCCGATGACATGATCCTATATATAGAAAGCCCTGAGAAATCTACAACACAACTTCTAGAACTTGTAAAGGAGTTCAGTAAAGATGCAAGCTGTAAGATCAATGCTCAAAAATCAGTAGGATTTCTGTACACCAATAATAAGCACTCTGAGGAGGAAATCAAGAAAAAAATACCATCTACAATAGTAACTAAAAGAATCAAATATCTAGGAGTAAATTTAACTAAAGATGTAAAGGATTTAAATCCAGAAAACTACACATTGTTAAAGGAAATCAAAGAAGACTTAAAAAATGGAATAATATTCCTTGTTCATGGATAGGAAGACTAAACATCATCAAGATGTCTATCCTACCCAAGCTAATCTACAGATTTATTGCAATCCCAATAATAATAAACACTGAATTTTTTAATGGATTGGAAAACTAACTACAAAATATATTTGGAAGGGTTAGAGGTCCCGAATTGACAAAGACATATTGAAAAAGAAAAATGAAGCTAGAGATATCACACTATCTCACTTTAAAACATACTACAAAGCTACAGTGGTCAAAACAGCATGGTATTGGCACAAGGATATACATACTGACAAATGGAACGAAATTGAGAGTTCTGAAATAGATCCTCACATGTACAGTCATCTGATAGTCAACAAGGCCACCAAGCCCACTCAGTTGGCAGAGAATTGCCTCTTCAAAAAATGGTGCTTGGAGAACTGGATATCTATATCCAAAAGAATGTGTGAGGAGCACCTTCTCACACCTTATACAAACATCTACTCAAGATGGATCAAAGATCTAAATATAAGAGCAAAGGCCATAAAGACCTTGGAAGATAATGTAGGGAATCCTCTATAGGAACTTGTAATAGGAAATGGTTCCATGAACTTCACACCCAAACCACAAGCAGCAAAAGAAAAAATAGATAAATGGGATCTCTTCAAAATTAAAAATTTTACACCTCAGAGGATGTTATCAAGAAAATAAAAAGGCAGCCTACCCAATGGGAGAATATATTAGGCAATTGTATATCTGATAGGAGCCTAATAACATGCATATATAAAGAAATTCTACACCTTGAAAATAAAAAGACAAACAATGCTTTTAAAAAATGGGCAAGTGACCTGAAAAGACACTTCTCCAATGAAGAAATACACATGTCTAAAAAGTACATGAAAAGATGCTCGACATCGCTAGCTATTAGGGAAATGCAAATCAAAACTGCAATGAGTTACCATCTTACACCCATTAGAATGATGGCTATTAAAAAAACAGACTACAAGTGTTGGAGAGGATGTCGAGTAATGGGAACCCTCATCCACTGCTGGTGGGATTGTGGAATGGTCCAGCCACTGTGGAGGACAGTTTGATGGTTCATCAAAAAACTAACTATAGAAGTTACATATGATCCAGCATTTCCACTGCTGGATATATACGCAGAAGAATTGAAAGCAAAGACATGAACAGATATATGCACACCATTAATCATAGTGGCACAGTTCACTATTGCCAAAATTTGGAATCAACCCCAGTGCCCATCAACAGATAAATGGATAAACAAAATGTGGTACATACATACAATGGACTATTACTCAGCTGTAAGGAGGAATAAAGTGCTAACACACAGGATAACATGAATGAATCTTGAAGACCTTATGTTGAGTGAAGCTAGCCAGTCATTGAAGGATGAACATTACATGAATTCACTGATATGAATTTTAAAAAATGAGCAGTCTCAGAGAGCTATTATCTGAAAGATAGGTTTACAAGAAAGAGAAAAATAAGAGAAGGTTGTGAGCCATCACCCATATGGACGTAATGTATGGTAAAGTGATAGAGTGTATTTGCATATTGAAGGGATAGGTCAGGAGGGTAGTTATATTATTTGGTTGGGTGGTACACGGCTGACAGGTGGGTAGATTGGTAAGGGTGGGTTAAAAGACCCAGGAAAAATTGGGAGGGGGGCCAGGTGAACACTTGGGATTTGTGGATATGAGGTTAGAAGCACAGAGGTGGGAATGCTCTTATGGCAATATGACAAGGAAGGTTCACTGGTTTAGGGTGTTGGTTGGGGAGGCATTCGGGACAGGGCACACCTGGAGCAGGCTTCTAGGGAGTGTGTGAGTGTTCATTCTGTCATAATGTTTTGTATCAGTGGGAGGAGAACCACATAATGAGCAGGAAGGATTTGGATTCCCATCTTTGGGAGGACTGATACGTTCAGAAATAGGCAGGGGTTTCTCAAGAACTAGGGCAGTTCCTAGTGGGAGATGATGGACCAGTATGTCAAGACCTCTTGTTGCATGTAACTATGAATCTTGTCATCCAATGAGTCAAGCCAGGGGGTCATCGTGGGCCCCGGGATGAGGAGGAGGGTGGAACAGAATAGATCAAATAGGGGATATTTGATGGTCAGTAGTAATGTTCTTCATTACCTTACATTGATGGACACAGGATATGGTAAATATCATCAAAATTTATAAAAGTGTATGGTCTAAAATGTAAACCATAATGTAAACCACTGACAATATTTAGTAGCTATGTTTCACTATGTGTTATCAGTTATAACAATGCTACCATCCACATATAAGAAGGTGTTGATATGGGGGGGAGGAAAGGGGAAGGAGGTTGGATATATGAGAGTCTTGTATTCTGTATGTGACTTTGCTGTGACCTAGATCTTCTTTGAAAGCAAAATGAAAAATGATGATACACTGGGCAGTGAGGGGGGAAGGTGCCACGGTACAGACTGGACACCAGATGTTGCAGTGATGAAAAGCAAAATGTCAAAAAAAATATTATTTTTTATTTATTTTTATTTTTCTATTATCTTTTCATTTTTTTTTACATTCTTCATTTTTTAAATATCACAATATTTTAATTTTATTTTTGTTTTTTTTTAAGTTTTCATGTATTTTATCTCTTATATTTAGACTTATGATTATTATTGTATTTTCCTATTGATTGTATTTGGCCAGTGTAACGGCTTCATCTTTAAAGGAAATTTGGATCACAGAATGGTTACAACTGGGGTGGGACAGAATTGTTGGTAGGGGGTATCAGGGTGTGGGGGTGCATGAGTGGAAGTTTACATGAACATACATATAAGGGATATAAAATTGTTCAAATGCTCATGGGGCATTGTCACAGTGGGTGGAGAATCACTCAATAAATGAGAGAATACTGAATTCCCATCCTGGAGAGCTCTTCCACATTCTCCAAGGGAGCAGAAACAGTCCCCCAAGTGCAGGGTCAGTATTAGCAAAGGAGGATGATCCACTGATGGGCCCTTGTTAATGATGACTAGCCTTATGAGTCTTTGCTCTTGAAATTGAAACTTAGCCTATTGTTATGGGGTGCCTGAGAACCTCCTTGTTGCTGGGATGTGGCTCTTTCTAAGCCAATCTCAGCATAAGAATGCATTACCTTCCTCCCAGCATGGGACATGACTCCTGGGGATGAGCCTCCCTGGCACCGAGGGATTGCTACCAAGTGTCAACTGGCAATGTGGCTGAAAAAAGACTTCAAATAAAAGGGGGGAAATGTAAAGATAAATGAGTTCATATGGCTATGAGACTTCAAAGTGAGCTGGGAGGTCATCCCAGAGGTAACACTTACACACATCTCAGTAGGATCTCATAGACTTCCAAATTTGATATCACCCCAAATAGAGGGGCTCCTGAGGGTTCTGG
Organism: Cabassous unicinctus; assembly: GCA_029593785.1. Lineage (NCBI taxonomy): Eukaryota > Metazoa > Chordata > Mammalia > Cingulata > Chlamyphoridae > Cabassous > Cabassous unicinctus. The sequence goes on from JAQZBX010078871.1 coordinate 3,806, forward strand.
TGACACCCAGGTCCTATGTCATGGCAGATATCTCTGGAGTTTGTTGTCTTGCCAGTGGGCCCTACTTTGGTGTTTGTGCTCCTGAGAGTAACAGATTTGGATTCAAATATGTCTTCCCTGCACATGCTTCATCTGTCCTTTCTATTCAAAATTAGACTTGGTGCTGGAGTTTTTAAGTGTACATCCAGAGATTGGAGCCTTTGGGCTGTCCATGTGCCAGCTGGTCCCAGAATCTCAGTGGAGCTGGAACTCCTACTCTACAGCTCAATGGACTCACCCAGGACACCTGACAGGGAGATGATGATGGACAAGAGTCATCCCACAGAATGGAGAGAGTCTGCAGCTGCAGGCAGGATAGTCCCATCCATCTTATCCATTGGATATAAGCCCCCTCTCACTTAGAGGTGGAGTGGACATCACCGTCCCAGACTCCTCAGGATTGGGGTAAGAGCTACGGAGTAAGTGGACTTACTGGTATTCTGTTATAGACATACTGTGATTAAAGTAATGGATGAAATTACAACATTGATGTGGTTCCAGTGGACACTGGAGGCTCTGGGGGCAGGGAGAGGGAAAAGCAGTTGTAAGACAGGGACTTTTTCAGGACTTGGGAATTGTCCTGAGTGACATTGTGACGACAGATATAGGCCATTTTATATCATCATATAACATGCAGAACTGTGTGGGAGAGAGTGTGGTCTACACTGAACTATGGTCCATGCTTAATGGTAAAGCCCCAGGATGTGTTTATGCATTGCAGGTGATGTGCCACACTAACGAAGAATGTTTATGTCAGAGGTTACGGGAGGTGTGGGAGGTGGGCTGTATGGGAATCCCTATATGTTTTGTGTAACATTTATGTAATCTTAGAATCTTTAAAAAAAATAAAAAATTTTATAATAAAAAAACAAATAAATATATACTTTCATACATACATACATACCTAGTAAGTAATAAAAGTTCTTTCAAGGGAAAAAATAAAATAAAATATCATGTTATAAAAATTAAGTATCCTGAAAGTGTATATATAAACATTGTAGTATTTGCACATCATTAGTCTTATTTTAAATCTTCCCCATCTCTGAATTTTCATCTGATGTTTGGTAAATTACTAATTATATACCAATATTATTTTTCCTTTTCTGTTTGAAGGGTGGTGGGGACCTTCCATCTAAAATCATCTGTACACATTACCTCAAGGCTAGAGGATACAATTTCCAGCATCCCATGTAGCTAAGTGGAGCAATATGATCACTTTCAAGCTAATGAACTTTTAGTGGATGTGATATATGATCTGGGTCATAATCATATAAGGGATGTTATTGACATCTACATTGCTTTTCACTATAGTTAGGTAAGAATCATACTTTGCATTTTTTTTCCATCATAATTCATATGTTTCAGAAAATCAGAGAGCAATGAAACAGATGAAACTCAAATATCTGGAAAAGAGATTCCTTCTTTGTGGATTGCCTGGCAATTAAGCCTATTCATGGAGCCAATCACTTAATCAATCAAAATAAAAAAAGAGCACTCTTTCATAGGAGAGTGTTACCTGAGTCCCATCTAAAGAGGCTGGATGGGTTCATAATGCAGGTATTACACCAGACTGTTAAAACTCATAACTTTATATTTATATATTAAAAAAATTTAATGATCAGTCAAATTTATTAAAATTTTTATTGCTTCATTTTTTGACACATGGGGCTTCTCCTTCTGGATTCTTCTACCCAAGAAGGGATTGTTAAAGCTCTAATCCCAGGTTTTAATAATAATAGTTTTTATCATTTAAATATTAAAATTACTATTGAAAAATTACATACAGAGATGATAATGAATATAGCTCATTTAATTTTCTCCAATTTACTTTTTCTTTTATTTTTTAATAGTCTAAAATTAAATTACAATAATAAGACTTTTTTTCGCTCTGCCTTTTATGAATTGTAATGCATGTATAGATTTTTGTATTCACCATTACAATTACTAGGTAGACTGCTTTGCAAATATTCCCCATTGCTATGCTTTTGTAATCACGCTAATCTCCCACCTGAACCCCTGGCAAAGTGTATGCTCTTCTCCTTCACTATAGTTTTGCCATTACAAGAAGGTCATATAAATGGAATCATACTGTATGTGACCTTTTGACATTTTAAAGGTTTTTTGCACTCAAAATATTGCCTTTAAGAGTCACCTAAATTTTTGCATATATCGATATTTTTTTACTTTTTTATTGCCAAGTATTATTACATTATAGGGATGTTCTGTTGTTTTTTGAATAAAGTTTTATTGAAGTATGTCGTTCATACATGAATATACATAAACAATAAGTGTATAGTAAAGGTTGTGAATTTACAACAAACAAACATGCATATCATCTCACAAGGCAAACATACACCTCCCCACCACCAACATCTTGCATTGTTGTGAAATATTTGTTTCAGTCTATGAAAGAGCATGGTCAAAGTATTACTACTAATTATTTTCCCCCAACCCACACAATTATTAACACCTTGTATTAGTATTATATATTTGTTTTCGTCCATGAGAGAAAGTTCTTATATTTCTTCTGTTAATCACCATCCATCTTCCACCACTGCATTCCTTGTGCTGTACAGCCCCATGCTTGTACAATTCATTCAAAGTGTACACTCAGTTGCTCTCATTTTTTCACAGTCTGTGCTGTCATCACCTCAGTTAATTTTAGAACATTTTCATGACTCCAAAAGGAAAATGAAGAGCATTCTCATATTTACACTATTAACTACACTCTTCATCCAGCACCAAAATAACTATGTTATATATTTCCTAGATTATTCTCTAGTTTCCTTTCAATTGTCATTTACGTCCACAAAATACTCCTTTCAGCCACAATCACATTTATAAATCAGCACTGTTAGTTATACTCACAATAATTTGTTACTTTCAACTCTATTCATTTCCAAACTTTTACAATTAAACTAATTAATAATGCTACATACATTAAGCATCACCTCACATTCTCAAGCCACATTAAATTTCCTAGTGAGTTTATTCATAGTAGTTCATATCAATGACACCATACAATATTTGTGTTTTTGCATCTGGCTTATTTCATGCAACATAATATCGTTTAGGCTCATTCACGTTGTCATATGCATCCTGATTTCATTTCTTCTTACAGCTGAATGGTGTTCCTTTGTATGTATATACCACATTTTGTTTATCCATTCATCCATTGATGAACATTTGGGCTAATTTCATATCTTAGCAATTGTGAAAAATTCTGCTATGAACATTAGTGTGCAAATGTCAGTTTTCATCTTCTTGCTTTGAGTTCCTCTCAATACATACCTAGTGACAGAATTGCTAGATCATATGGCAGTTCTATATTCAGCCTCTTGAGGTACTGCCAACCTGTCTTTTACAGAGACTTCACCATTCTACATTCACACCAACAGTGAAGGAGTGTTCTACTTTGTCCACCTCCTTTCTGTTTTTTTTTAAACAAATCAATTTTATTGATAAGTATTAATAAGGCATACAATTCATCCAAAGTGTACAATCAGTGGTATTTGGTATAATCACATAGTTGTGCATTCATCACTTCAATCATTATTATAGAATTTTCATTATTTCAATGATAATAATAATAAACAACAAACAAGAAAATTCTTCAACTCTCAATTTCTCCCTGTTCCCCTGCTGTACATAGCTGCCATTTCTGGCTATTCTTGCATAACCATTCATTCACTTATTAAGAAGTTTTATTGAGCTAAATCCACACACCATATGATCTATCCAAAGTGTATAATCAATGGCTTTTAGTATAATCTTAATGCTGTGCATTCATCACTACAAAAAAATTCTAGAGCAATTTCATTACTCCAAAAAAAACTCCACGCTGTTTAGCATTCCTTCCCAAACCCTTCAAAAACACTTATCTAATTTCATCTTTACAAATTGAATTATATTTACATTTTATATAAATGGAATCATAAAATATGTAGCACTTTCTGTCTAGTTTCTTTCACTTAGCATAATGTTTTTTGTCTGATACTAACATTTTGTAGTATTTTTTTTTCTTTTAGGGTTTCATTTAATATTTATATATATATATTTTTTAAAAGATGCTTAGATTACATAAATGTTACACAAAAATTACAAGGATTCCCATGTTCCCCACCTCCCTCACCTCCCATAACATCCCACAAAAACATCCTTCATTAGTGTGGCACATCACCTGCAATGGATATACACATCTTGGGGCTTTGCCATTAAGCATGGACCATAGTTCACATAGTAGACGACACTCTCTCCCATACAGTTCTGCATGTTATATGCTGATGTAAAATGGCCTATATCTGTCGTTGTAATGTCACTCAGGATCATACATTTGTTCAGCTTCAAAGAAAATGATCTTATATATGCAGTTTACCCGTATACAAATTTCACATGAAGTTTTATTATGCTATATAATTCTATGTCACATTTTTTGCTTTCATTTTTAGTAATATACATGACCTTAGACTTTCTCTTTAAACCACTTTCATATCCCCATAAAATAATTACTATTTTTAGAAGTGTTTTTATCAAGAAAAAATGCTGGATTTTGTTGAATGCCTAGTTACAAACATTATGTTGGGCTTTCACCTTTTCTTTTGATTTGCAAAGATTAACATGCATCCTTTTAAATAACTCTGCACAAATTAACCTTCAGCTTTCCATTCTCTAAACTCGTTCTATTTTCTGGTGACCTGTATTCAAGTTAGTAACTCCATGAGATAAAACAATATATTTAGTTCATAGTAGTGCAATCGTACATTATTTGTCTTTTTGTGTGTGGCTTACTTCACTCAACATAATGTTTTCCAGGTTCATCCATGTTGTCATATGCTTCATGACTTCATTTCTTTTTATAGCTGCATAATATTCCATAGTGTGAATGCACCACAGTTTGTTTATCTATTTATCAGTCTATGGACCTCTGGTTTGTTTCCAACTTTTGGCAATCATGAATAATGCCATTATGAACATTGGTGTGTAGATATCTGGCTGTACCATTCTACATTCTCGTCAACACAGATTAAGTGTTCCTATCTCTCCACCTTCTCTCCAACAATTGCAGTTCTCTATCATTTTAATAGTCACCATTCTGATAAGTGTGAAATGATATCTCATTGTAGTATGATTTGCGTTTCCTTAATGGCTAGTGATGTTGAACATTTTTTTCATGTGGTTGTTTTTGCCGTTTGTATTTCTTCTTTGGACAAATATCTATTCAAATCTTTTGCCCATTTCCTATCAAGTCGTTTGTCTTTTAACTGTTGAGTTGTAGCATCTCTTTATATACCATGGATATTAAACCATTATCGGATATGTGATTTCCAAATATTTTCTCCTATTGAGTCAGCTACCTTTTCACCCTTAAGACAAAGTCCTGTGTGGTGCAAAAGTGTTTAATTTTGAGGAGGTCTCATTTATCTATTTTTTCTTTTGTTGTACATGCTTTGAGTGTAAGGTCCAAGAAACCACCACCATCTTAATGTCTTTAAGGTGTTTTCCCACATTTTCTTCTAGCAGTTCCATGGTCTTGGCTTTTATATTTACACCTTTGATCTATTTTGAGTTGATTCTTGTATAGCAATTGAGATAGGGGTCCTCTTTTAGTCTATTGGTTATGGATATCCGGTTCTCCCAGCACTATTTGTTGAAGAGAATTTTTTGTCCCATCAACATCGACTTCGTAGGTTAGTCAAAAGCCACTTGGCCATAGAGCTGAGGACTTATTTCTGGACTCTATTCCACTGATCAATATGCCTACCTTTATGCCAATACCATTCAGTTTTGACCACTGTAGTTTTGTAATATGTTTCAAGTTCAGGTAGTGAAATTCCTACATCACTCTATTTTTTAGAATGTTTTTGGCTATTAGGAGGCACTTTGTCTCCAAATATATTTGGTAATTTCCTTTTCTATCTCTGTAAAGTAGACTGTTGGAATTTTGATTGATATGGCAGTGAATCAATAAATTAGTGTGGGTAGGATTGATATTTTCATAATATTTAGTTTTTCAATCGATGAACACAGAATGTCTTTCTATTTACTTAGGATTTCATTGATTTCTTTTAACATTGTTTTGTAGTTTTCTGCATTTAGGTCCTGTACTTCTTTGGTTAAATTAATTACTAGTTATTTGAGTCTTTTTGTAGATGGAATTTTTTCCCTGATTTCCACCTCAGATTGTTCAATACTAATGTATAGAAACATTACTGATTTTCGCATGTTGATCTTAAATCTTGCCACTTTGCTGAGCTAGTTCATTAGCTTAAGTAGCTTTGTCATAGATATTTCAGAGTTTTCTAAATATAGGATCATGTCATTCACAAATAGAATTTTACATCCTTTTTTCCTATGTGGATGCCTTTTATTTATTTATTTATTTGTTTGTTTGTTTATTTATTTATTTATTTTTGTCTTATCTAATTGCTCTAGCTAGAACTTCTAGAAAAATGTTGAATAACAATGATCAGAGTGAGCTTCCTTGTGCTGTTCCTGATCTTAGATGGAAAGCTTTCAACATTTCCCCATTAAGTACGGTGTTGACTGTGGGTTTTTCATACATAGCTTTTATCATATTGAGGAATTTTCCCTCTATTCCTATCTTTTGAAGTGTTTTTATTGAGAAAGGATGCTGGACTTTGTCTCTTGAGATGATCATTTTTTCCCCGCTACAATTTTTACTGTGGTATATTATGTTGATTGATGCTCTTATGTTGAACCAGCCTTGCCTACGAGGAATAAAACCCACTTGGTCGTGATGTATAAGTCTTTTGATATCCTGTTGGATTCTACTTGCAAGTATTTTGTTAAGAATTTTTGCCATCTATGTTCTTTAGAGAGATTGAACTCTAATTTTCTTTTCTTGTAGTCTCTTTATCTAACTTTGATATTAGGATTATGTTGGCTTCATAAAATATGTTGTGCAATTTTCCCTCCTTTTCAATTATTTGGAAGAGTTTAAACAGGATTGGTGTTAATTCTTCTCAAAATGCTTGGTAGAATTAACCTGTGAAGCCATCTGGTCCTGGATATTTCTTTGTTGGGAGATTATTGATGACTGTTTCAATCTCTTTAAATGTGATTTTTTTCTTAAGTTCTATATTTCTTGTAGTGTCAGTATAGGTTGTTTGCTCATTTGTAGGAATTTGTCCATTTCATCCAGGATGTAAAGTTCATTGATATACAGTTTCTTGTAATGTCCTTTTATTTTTACTTTTTAAGTCTATAGCATCAGTCATAAGATTATCCTTTCATTTCTGGTTTTATTTATTTGTCTCTTCTCTCTTTTTTCTTTATTAGTCTAGCTAAGGATTTGTCAATTTGATTGATCTCTCAAAGAGCCAGCTTTTAGTTTTGTTGATTTTCTGTATTTTTTCTCAATTTCATTTATTTCTGCTTTAATTTTTATTATTTCCTCCCTTCTGCTTGCTTTGGGGATGGTTTGCTATTCTTTTTCCATTTTCTCCAGTTGTTCATTTAGATCTCTGGTTTTAGCTCTTTTTTCTTTTTATAATATAGGTTTGTATAAATTTCCCTCTCAAGACTGCTTTTGCTGTATTCCATAAGTTTTAATAAGCTGTGTTCTCCTTTCCATTCATCTCAATACATTTACTGATTTCACTTGCAAATTCTTCTTTGACCCACTGATTATTTAGGAGTGTATTGTTTAGCCTAAACATATTTGCCAATTTACCTCTTTCCTCTCTATTATTGATTTCCAGTTTCCTTCCATTATGATCTGCGAAGGTGCTTTGTATAATTTCAGTCTTTTTATATTTATTGAGAGCTGTGTTGTGACCAAACATGTGGTATATCCTGGAGAAAGATCCATAAGCACTTGAGAAGAATGTATACTATAACCCGCTGAGTTTGAGGACAATGTTCTTTATATGTGTCAAGCTTGTTTATCATATTATTCAGGTTCTCTGTTTCCTTGTTGATCTTCTGTCTAGTTGGTCTATCTAATGGTGTGAGTGTTGTGTTGAAGCCTCCAACGATTATTGCAGAGACATCTATTTCTCTCTTCAGGTTTGCCAGAGTTTTCCTCATGTATTTTGGGGCACCCTGGTTAGGAGCACAGATACAAAAGACTGCAATTTCTTCCTGGTAGATTTTCCTTTTTTATTTATATATAATGGCATTCTGTATCTCTTATAACTTTTTGCATTTAAAGTCTGTTTTGTCCAATATTAGTATAGCTACTCCTGCTCTTTTGGTTACTATTTGTGTGACATATCTTTTTCCAACCTTTCACTTTAAACTGGTTTGTATCCCTGGGTCTAAGATGAGTATCTTCTAAGCAGCAAATGGATAGCTCATTGTTTTCTTTAATCTTCTCTGTCAGCCTGTATCTCTTGATTTGGGAGTTTAATCCATTCACATACAATGATATAACTGTAAGTGCATTATTTATTTCCTCCATATTATTTGGTTTTCTTATGTCATATCTTGTTTTTGTCTGTCTTTTTACTCATTTGATTACTCTTTCTGCTGTTTTTTCATCAATAATCTATTCCAAACCTCTCTCTCCTGTCTTTTAGTTTTGTGTTGTATGGGTTCCTTTATTATTTCCTGCAAAGGTGGATTCTTTAATACAAACTCTCTTAGTTTCTCTTTGTTTGTGAATGTTTTAAACACACCTTCGTATTTGAAGGACAGTTGTGCTGGGTAAAGAATTCTTGGCTGACAGTTTTACTCTTTTAGTATCCTAATTGTATTATACCACTGTCTTCTTGCCTCGCCTCCATGATTTCTGATGAGAAACCCACACTGTCTTACTGGGCATTTCTTGCATATGATGGTTTGTGTTTCCGTTTTTGCTCTCAGAATTTTCTCTTTTCCCTTGCTGTTTGACATTTTAGTATGTCTCTGGGAATAGGTCTTTTCACATTTATTCTGATTGCGTTATGCTACACTTCTTAGTCATTTAAGTTCATTTCTTTCATAGAAGTTGGGAAATCTTCAGCTATTAATTTCTCAAATACTCTTGCTGCCCCTTTTCTCTTCTCATTCTGGAAATCCCATGACATGTATGTTGTTGTGTTTCATGTTATCATTCAACTCCCTGTACCTCTGTGCTATTTTTTCCGTTCTTTTCTCTCTTTGTTATTTTCTGTCTTTAATTTCAGCTGTTCTGTCTTCTGAGTCACTTATTCTTTCTTTCATCATTTCAAGTCTGCTGTTGTATGCCTATAATGTGTTTTTGAGCTGACCTATGATGTCTTTCATTCCCAGGAGTTCTGTTAATTTTTTATTCAGGGTTTCAAATTCTTCTTTGTGCTTGCTCAGTGTCTTCTTGATATTCTTTATCTCTTTAGCCATATTGTCCTTCACTTCATTAATTTGATTTTGGAAATTTGTGTGCTTCTCATTGATTAGTTGTCTCAAATCCTGCATCTCTTCTGAATCTTTGATACATTCTGTGGCCATTCGGTATTATTTATGAATTCCAAAATATATATTGATTATATTTATAAACTCATCTGTTTCTCTGAGTGTGATACCCTTTACTTGTGTTAAATTCAGCTGAGAAGTCTGATTAAATTATGTTAAGATTAGGGCTTTGATTTGACCTTGTCATTAGAGCATGCAGGATTGAGTCTCCACTCCCTTGGTGGGGATAAAACAAATTCTCACACATAAGTAGATACACAGAGAAGATATACAGAGGATCCTGTGGCCTGAGAAGAGAGATAAGTGTGATAGTTTACAGCTGACCTTGTAAAGAGAGCAGAGCAGCTGAGCCTGGAAAAAAATGAGCCCTAGGGGAGGGATGAGTCTTATGCCAGCCTACAGCTGAGATTGGAAGAAGCTGGGACTATAGAACCCTAAGAGGAAAAAAGTAGGCTGAACCCTTGCAGACATCAACCACCGTTTTGCTTCAAAATGTGGCAACAGACTTTGGGTCAGGAAGTAACCTTGAGTTGGACTCTTTAGGGCCTTGTGACTGTAAGCTTCTCCTCCAAATACATACCATTTATAAAAGCCAACAGATTTCTGGTACTTTGCATCAGAACCCCTTGGGTTGACTAATACATATTCCTTTTCTTGAACCATTTCTTCCATTTTCTTAGTATGGCTTGTAATTTTTTGCTGATGTCTAGGCATCTGATTAGGGTGATGAGTTTATTCAGATGCTCAATCTCTCTCTCTTTCAAAGATTTTTAGTACCAGGCTCTTTTTTTTTTTTCACCCCTGAAACTAAGTAGT
>JAQZBX010078872.1:0-14057 GCA_029593785.1 Cabassous unicinctus
CAGCTGAACACTAATTTTAGGGGAACTGACAATGTACATAGCTTAATCAATCTCACAACCATACCAGGAACCCAGAGGTTACCATGTGAATTTGTTCCCAATGGTTATATAATGAATTACCACAAATCAATGGCTGAAATAACACAAATTTTTACCTTTCAGTCTTAGAGGATGATTCCAAAATTAACCTCATCTTGCCTAAAACCATGGTGTCTGCAGGGCTGTGTTCTTTTCTGGATGCTCCAAGCAAGGATCTATTTTTTTCCTGAGTTTTTCAACTTCATAGATGCTGCCCACATTTCTTTGCTCATGACTTTCTTTCATTTTCAAAATCAGCAATGACCATTGAGTATTCTCACATGGAATCACTCTGACACTCACTCTTCTACTTCCTCTTTTACATTTTTTCCCAACCTAATAATCCAGGATAATCTCCCTATCTAATTGCCAGCATATTATATCAGTGCCATCTGCAAACTTAGTTCCTCTGTGTCATGTAAGAGAAACTATTCAGTGGCTCCAAAGATTATTACATGGGCATCATTGGAAGCATTTTATTCCATGTACCACACAATATGACACAAATTTGGCCAGAGATGTAATCTGCAGTCTGTTATATGAGTTATTAGGAAAACATGTATGTCCTTATTTAAAAAAACAAAAAGTCAGAAACACAAATATAATGTTCAACAAATAAGCCATATAAACAGCAATATACATGAATGATTCCATTTATATAAGTTTCAGAGACAAAAATATAACTTCTGGTATCAATATTTTTAATCTTTGTTTGCCTAGGAGTGGAAGAGATGACAGTAATTGGGCACAGAGAGCCTCATTGGCTGGCCATATTCTGTTTTTTACTTTGGGTTCTGGTTACGTGAACTAATTTCATTTTGTTCTGTTTTGTTTTTGAAAATTCATTGAGCTTTTAACATGGCACTTTTCCTTAAACTTCACAAAAGGAAATTTTGAAAAAGTCTCATTCAGCATTTCTCTTTTTACTATATCCCTAAATATGCTCCCAGTCTTTCTCACTAAGATGTGGATTAATTGTCTGGTGGTACAGCAGCTAATCTGTGACCATGAGGATGAAAAACACATGTTAAGCAAGCTAAAGGTAGATGGAATTCTTAAAAATGTCATTGAGCAACAATAATAGCCCTGGACTCCCTAATTCTAGACCTGTGAGCTGTGGATAAATAAACCCCAAAATTTTTTTTCATCACTTTTTATACACCTCTCTGTTACTTGCAGTTGAATGTCAGCCCTAACTAGATACACAATGAATACTGTTCTGAAACATTTCAGATTTTTATATATGGCCTACTAATAAAAACCTCCTTGGGGATAAAAATGGTTTTAGTCTATGGTATTATAATAATCAAAATAATAGTATTTCACTTTATCTTTTGATAACTACTGCACGTGAAGAAATGTCATGAGAAACTAGTAGACACCCAGAGAAGTGGTACAAAAATAAGCAAACATCCAAAACCCTGCCATATTTGAGCAGAAACTGAACTGAGATATGTTTATAGGCAAATGTGAAGATTGCTAGGATGGGAAATCTTCTTCACCTGGAAAGCAATATATAAATGGGGGCAATCAGGAATACACGCTGTGATATGGGTCCATCTCCACAAAGATCCTCATCCCTATACTGATAAATTCCATGTATGTAATGAATAGTGGGGTAGGGTATTCTTGCTTGATGGACATCAGCTTAAGAATAATATATTTTTTCACAAGGTATGGCAGTACCACCAGGAAAATTTCTCCTCCATTAGCTATGAATGTGATGGAAACAAAGCCCACCAATCTCTGATGCCTCAGCATCCATCCTAAGTGGGGTCCATGAACCAGCATATCAGTCTCACCTGGGACATCAGCAGAAATGCAGACTCTGGTGCCCCATCCCACATCTGCTGAATTGATATCTGTATTTTATAGGATTTCTTTGTACTGTAGAGTTTAGGTGCCAGTGGTCTAATATATCCAGGTACAAATAAAGCAAGAATTTTTCAGAAGCAAGGTAAGGTAACAGTAAGAACAGGTTATGAGAGTGAACAAAAGTTCTTGGACATTAAAAAATTGGTAATTATATAAAGGATGATATTAATTGAACATGTGTCTGATGTATTAAAATTTCACATATGGACAGGAAGATGATTGTTTACAATTTCTAAAAAGGCTCCTTATAGGGAAATAATAAAAGAAAGTTTGGGAAACACTAGCCTAGAGGTATGGACAGAGAAAAGATTTTGGTGACAGATAAGTCTCAGAAGAAAGAGGAAGGCACAGAGAGGAGGAGCCCATTACTAAAATCTTACCCCTTTAAAGTCTCCAACTCTGGGTTCGGTTTCTGTATTCTCTATATTCTATTTTCTCCCATCTCCTGTTCTGTGCTTTGCTCATTCACAAATTCAATGTCACAGTTTCTTAGTTTTCCAGGTGGCTATGACAAAGAATACATGTTGCGGTGCTTTGAACAACAATAATTTATTGTTCCATGGGTTTATGGCCAAAAGTCTCAAATCAAGGCATGAGAGAGATCATTTTTCCCTGGTTTCAGTAGTTTTGCTATATTAGTTCCCTATCACGTGGCAGTGTCATAGGTTTCCTCCTGTGTGTTCCTCTGACTTCTGGCATTTCACAGTGCTTCCACTTCTCTGAATAATGGATCATGTTGAGCTGCTTGGACATATCTAAATAGGATCAAAGAAGACTCTATTTGCATATGAGCCCAACCTTAACTGATAATATGTTCCCAAAGGGTATTATTTACAAGTAAATTCACACCCAAAGGAGCAAGTAGTACATTTAAACACTTCTTTTTTTTTATTTTAATTTTTAAGGTACTTAGATTACATAAATGTTGCATAAAAAATATAGGGAATTCCTTTATGCCCCACTCCTCACATCTCCCACAGTTTCCCACATTAACAACACCCTTTATTAGTGTGGTACGTTTATTGCAATTGATTGATGGGCACTTTTTGGATTATTACCACTAAGCATGGATTATAGATTATATTGTAGTTTACATTCTCTTCCACACGATTCTGCATGTTATTGCAAGATATATACTGGCTTGAATCTGCCATTGCAATGTCATTCAAGATGATTCCCAAGTCTCAAAAATGGCCCCATATTACACCTGCTTTTCCCTCTTCCTGCCCTCAGAAACTCCAGTGGCCACTGCCTCCACATCAATGATATAATTTTTTCCATTGTTGGCCTAACAATAAGTTTGTAATAGAATACCAGCAGTGTACTTTAGAACAAACTTCATTCCCCAATCCTGAGAATTCTGGGATAGTAATGCCCACTCAACCTGTAATTGAGAGGGGGCTTCGATCCCACATGGCTGATTGATGGGACCCACTTGTTTGAAGGTATAAAATCTCTTGGTTCATTGGAGTGATGGTTGTCCATCATCTCATTCTTGTTAGTTGTCTTAACTGAGTACAATGAACTGAAGAGTAGGTGCCTCAACTGAGTTGAGATTCAAGGCCCAGCAGGCACAAGGACAGCCAAAAGATCGAAATCTCTTGGACATACACTTACCAACTCTAGTACTTATTATAGGTTCAAATAGAAGGGACAGTAGAACCATGTGTAGGGAAACAAAAACTGAGTCCAACTCTGTCACACTGGGGACCAAAAATTCCAATGTAAGGCTAAGTGACAAGACAGCAAACTCCTGAGATATCTGCCCTGACTACAGTGTCCAGATGTCCCCAGAGCCCTCAGGAGGCCTGTATTTTAGGGGTAGTATCTATTTCAGCTGTGAATGAGTTCCTGCTGAGATGAGCATAAGTGTAACCTGTGACGTGACCTCCCAACTCACCTTGAAGTCTCAGTCATATAAACTCATTTGTCTTTATCATTTCTCCCTTTTGGTCAAGGTCTTTTTCCAGTTGCATTGCTACTTGGTTCTTGTTAGTAATCCCTTGGTGCCAGGGAGGCTCATCCCTGGGAATCATATCCCTTGCTTGGGGAAGTTATTGCATTTATATGCTTAGTTTGGCTTAGACAGAGGCCCACTTAGGCACCCTATAATAATAGGCTAAGTTTCTATTTTAAGTGTAATGGTTCATAAGCACAACCATTCATATCAAAGGCCCGCCAATGGACAAACCTCTTTTGCTAGTCATTGTCCGTGTACTTGGGGGATTCCTGCTGCTCCATTATAGAATGTGTCAGAGCTTCCCATGATGGGAATTTGATATTCTTTTGGTTATTGTGTGAATCTCCACCCAGAGTAACAATGCCCCATGAACATTAGAACACAATATGCCTCATATGTATGCCCAAGTGAGCTTCCTCCCATATATCCCCATCACCAACACCCCACACCAATGATCCACCCCTGCCACAGTTGTAACTCTTCTGTTATCCAAAACTTCTTCAAAAATAAAGTCAATATAATACCAAATATAATTAAAAGAAAATGAAATAATGGTAGTTTTAAAAATAAGCAATAAAATACAAAAAAAAAGTTTAAAATAAATTAAAATAAAAATTTTGGGGTAATGAAAAATAATTTTAAAAATTAAATTTTTTTTTTGACATTTTGACTTTCATCACTGTAAGATCTGTTGAGGTTTTTCTTCCATTTATAACCCCAGTATCTTACTTTTTTTCATTTTGTCTACAAAGAAGTTTTAGTTTAGAGAAAATTCATGTGCAGAATACAGGCAACTCCCATATACCCAACATCCTCCCCCGTTTTCCCCCTTCCCCTATTAAAAAAAAATTATAAATGGATGATACATTTGTTACAATTGATGTACGAAATTTAAACATAGCTGCTAATCGTGGTAAATGGTTTACATTATGTTTTACATTTTGGAACTTACACTTTTATAAATTTTAATGAAATTTAACATGACTTGTAACCATCATTGAAAGATTATATAGAACACTTCCATTCCACCCAAAATGCCCTATGTTCCACCTACCTTATTCCTCCCTCCCTCTCACCTTTGAGCCCACAGCAACCACCAGGCTTTCCTTCTTGAAGGACAAGATTAATAGTTACTTGCAATAACAATGAGGGTTTGACTCACTAACCTGTCCTCCCCTATTAGGCACTGCCCATTCCCTCAAGAGACTCCCACTTTTCCATTTGAGAACATAGCGGGCATACCCAGGATGGGAAGCCAACACCTTCCTCTTCATTATGTGGGTCTCCAATCACTGATATAACACACTATGACAAGAAGAACACTCACACACTCCCTAGAAACCTGCCCCCCAGGGGTAGCCTGTCCCAAATGTCCCCCACATCCAAACCCTAAACAAGCAACCCTCCCTTGTCATATTGCCAAAAGAGCGTTCCTGGTAATGTAGTTTCAACCATGTACTTGCCAATCCCCAGTGTTTACCTGCTCCCTCCCACAACCTTCCTCCAGTTCCATGGACAGTCCAACCCACCCTCACCAACCCAGCCCCCTGAAATAATTGCTCTGCCCAACCCAGTAGTATTGCTGCATCCCTGTCATGCCACTCCACTGCCAACTACACACTTCCACCGTATCATGGATTTTGCCCATATGGGAATTGCTCACAACCTTCTTCTCCCTTTCTATTTTCCTGTAACCCTATCTCCCACCATCTAACTCTGTGAGTTTGTTTAATTTGCTTAATTTATGTCAGTGAGGTCATGTAAGAATTGTCCTACAGTGACTGGCTTGCTTCACTCAACATAAGGTCCCCAAGATTCATCCATGTTATCCCATGTGTCAATACTGTATTCCTTCTTACAGCTGAGGAATAAAATACTGTATGCTTATACCACAAATTGTTTATCCATTCATATGGATAACATTCATATGTTGAAGGGCATTGAGTTGATTCCAAATTTTGACAAAAGTGAATAATGTGCTAAGAATATTGGTGTGCATATATCTGTTTGAGGCCCTGTTTTAAATTCTTCTGGATATATACCCAGCAGTGGAATTTCTGGATCTTTTGGCAATTCTATATTTAGTTTTCTGAGGAACCGCCAAACTGTCCTCCAAAATGGCTGCACCATTCTACATTCTCACCAGCAGTGGATGAGGGTTCCTATAACTCTACACTCTGCAACACTTGTAGTCCTCTGTTTTTAAATAGCCACCAGTCTAATGTGTGTAAGATGATATCTCATTGTAGTTTTGATTAACATTTCCCTAATAGCTAGTAATGTTGAGCATCTTTTCATGTGCCTTTTAGCCATTTATATTTCTTCTTTTGAGCAGTGTCTATTCAAATCACTTGCCCATTTTTTTAAATGGATTGTTTTCCTTTTTCTTTTTGAGGTATAGTATTTCATTATATATGTTAGATATTGTGCTACTACCGGGTATATGGTTACCAAATATTTTCACCCATTGTATAGGCTGCCTGTCACTTTCTTCACAAATTCCTTTGAGGTGCAAAAGTTTTTAATTTTGAGGAGGTCCCATTTACCTATTATTAATTCATTCTTGTGCTTTTGGTATGAAGTTCATGAAAATATTTCCTAATACAAGAACCTGTAGATGCTTCCCTACCTTATCTTCCAAGGTCTTTATGGTCTTGACTCTTATATTTAGATCTTTGGTCCATCTTGAGTTAATTTTTGAATAAGGTGTGAGATTTTCTTCCTTTTTCATTCTTTTGTATATGGATATCCAGTTCTCCAGGCACCAATTGTTGTAGAGGCCATTCATTCTCAGTTAAGTGGACTTGGTGGCCTCGTTGGATATCAGATGACTGTATACATGAGGATCTATTTCAGTACTCTAAATTCAGTTCCATTTTTCAGTATGTCTATCCTTGTGCCAGTACCACACAGTTTTGAACACCGTAGCTTTGAAGTATGTTTTAAAGTAAGGTAGTATAATTCCTCTAATTTTATTTTTCTTTTTCTATATGTCTTTTGCTATTCAGGGCCTTTTTCTGTTTCAGATAAATTTGATAGTTAATTTTTCCAATTCAGTAAAAAATTCTGCTGTAATATCTATTAGGATTGCATTAAATCTGTAAATCAGTTTAGGTAGAATAGATATCTTAATGATGTTTAGTCTTCCTATTCATGAACAGGGAATCTTCTTCCATTTGTTTAAATCTTCTTTGATTTTCTTTAACACTGTTGTGCAGTTTTCTGCACAAGTTATTTACATTTTAGCTAAATTTATTCATAGGTATTTGCTTCTTTTAGTTGCTATTGTAGATGGATTTTTAAAAATAATTTTATTTATTTACTTTTTAAAAATACTTAGATTATACAAATGTCATTTAATAAATATAGAGGATTCCCATATTCCAAGCTCTGCACACTTCCCACATTTTCTCACATTATAAACATCACTCATTAGTGAGGTACATCCATTGCAATTGATGAGCATATTTTCAAGCATTGCCACTAAGTGTGGATTATAGTTTACACTCTCTCCCCCACAATTCTGTAGGTTATGGTAAGAATTATAATGGCCTGTATCTGTCATTGCAATATCACTCAGGACAGTTTCCAAGCCTGAATACTGCCTCTGTATTTAACCTGTTTTCCCTCTCCCTGCCCTCAGAACCTCCATTGTCCACTGCCTCCAGATCAGTGATATAATTTCTTCCATTCGTAGGATCACAATAAGTCTACAGTAGAATACCAGTAAGTCAATTTTAGTTCATAGTTCATTCCCAACCCTGATGATTATATAATGTTGATGTGTACTTCACCTTTAATTGAGAGAAGGCTGTGATCCCATATGGCTAATGGATGGGACTCTCATTCTTGCATTTGTAGAATCTCTTGGTTCCTTCGTATGTTAGTTGTAAATCATCATCTCCATATTAGTTGTTCTGGGTGAGACCAATGAACTCGAAAGTAGGTGTTGCAACTCTTTTGAGATTCAGGGCCCACTGGCTGATGGAGGGCCCAAAGTTTTAAGTCTCTTGTGCGTACATCTACAAACTCTAGTACTGATTATAAGTTCAAATAAATGGACAGAAGAGCCAGATGTTGGGAAATCACAATTAAGTCTAACACTGTCACTCTAGGGAGCAGAAATTCCAAAGTAAGGCCTACTGGCAAGGTACAAGATGCCCTGATAATATTGTCTGGATGTCTCCAGGGCTTTCAAGAGCTGTACTATTTGGGTAAGTATCTATTTTGGCAGTCAAAGAGATCCTGGTGAGATGTGCATAAATGTTACCTCTGGAATCACCTCCCGACTCACTTTGAAGTCTCGTACCCATATAAGCTCATTTGTCTTTACTTTTCTTCCCTTTTCCTCCAGGTCTTTTTCCAGTTGCATTGCTATTTGGTGCTTGGTAGTAATCACTCAGGGCCAAGGAGACTCATCACTGGGAGTCATGCACCATGCTGGGGAGAAAGTCATATTTGAGCAACAAGGAGGCTCCCAGGAGGCAACTCTTAGGCACCCTATAAAATTAGGCTAAGTTGCAATTTCAAAGGTTCATATGCAAAGTCATCAATATCAAGGGCCCATCAACAGATCATCTTCCTTCACTAGCCATTGCCCCGGTACTCAGGGGATTCTTGCTGATCTATTAGAGAAGGTGGCAGAACTCCTCAGGATGGGAATTTGTATTTCTTCAGTTATTGTGGTAATATCCACCCACTGTGACAACGCCTCATAAACATTTGAACACACTTATATGCCTTGTATGTATGCCCAGGTGAGCTTCCTCCCATGTATCCTTTGTCTCTGACAACACCCCAAAGATAGTCCTCCTCTGCCAAAGTTGAAATTCTTCTGTGATACAAAACTCCTTCAAAAATGAAGCCAATAAATAGCCAAATATGATTAATAAGAAAATTAAATAATAATGGTAGTTTTAAAAATAATAAATAAAATACCAAAAAATTAAAAATATTAAATATAAAAAATAAAACAATTGAGATAATTAAAATAATGAAAAAATATTTAATTTTTTTGACATTTTCTCTTTCATCACTGTAAGATCTGTTGTATTGTATGGATGGAAACCTTGTCTTCCATTTATTCCCTCAGGTACTTACTTTTTATTTATTCATAATTTTTTTTCACTTTGTTCTCAAAGACATTTTAGGTTACAGAAAATCATGTACCAAATACAGGGGACTCCTACATATTCAACATCCTCCCCACTTCCCCCTTCTCCTATTAATAACATTTTATATGTGAATGGTACATTTGTTACAACTGATGTACAAACATTGAAACATAGCTACAGACCATAGTAAATGGTGTATATTATGGTTTACATTTTGGACCATGAATTTTTATGCAACTCAACATATCCTGTATCCATCATAGCAAGATCATGTAGAACACTTCCATCTCCTCCAAAATGCCCCTTCTTCCATAGATTCTACTCCTCCCTCCCTTCCACTCATGAATCATGGCAACCCCATGGCTTTTCTCTTTGAAGGAAAAATTCATAGTTAGTTGCAACAACACAGAGGACTTGACAGTCAGTGTCATTATCTCCTAGTGGAATGAACTTGGTGGTCTTGTTGGGTATCAGATGACAGTATATACAAGGATCTACATCAGAACTATCAATTTGGTTCCATTGTTCAGTATGTCGATCCTTGTGTCAATTCCATGCAGTTTTGTCCACTGTACCTTTGTAGTATGTTTTAAAGTCAGGTAATGTGATTCCTCGTATTTCTTTTTTGTTTTTCAATATGTCTGTGGCTATTCAGGGCCCCTTGGCCTTCCAAATAAATTTCATAGTAAGTTTTTACAATTCAATAAAAATTGCTATGGTGATTTTTAATAGAATTGCATTAAATCTGTAGATCAGTTCAGGTATGATAGACCTCTTAATGATGTTTAATCTTCCTATCCATGAAAAGGGAATATTCTTCCATTTATTTAAGTCTTCTTTGATTTTCTTTAACAGTGTTGTGTAGTTTTCTGCATATAAGTGATTTACATCTTTAGTTAAATTTATTCCAAGCTATTTGATTCTTTTATTTTCCATTGTAAGTGGTATTTTTCCTTGATTTCTTACTCAGATTAGTTTTTATTTGTGTACAGAAATGCTCTTGACTTTTGCACACTGATCTTATAACTTGTGATTTTAGTGAACTCACTTATAATCTCTAGAAGCTTTGTTGTAGATTTCTCAGGGCTTTCTATGTATAGGATCATGTCATTTGCAAATAGTGAAATTTTTACTTCTTCCTTTCCAATTTGGATGCCATTTTTTCTTTTTCTTACCTAAGCCCTCAAGCAAGTACGTCTAACACAATGTTAAATAGAAGCAGTCAATGTGGATATCCCTTTCTTGTTCTCAATCTTAGAAATTAAGCTTTTAGGATTTCGCTATTGAATATGATGTTAGCTGTGTATTTTTAATATATACCTTTTATCATGATGAGAAAGCTTCCTTCTATACCTATCTTTTGTAGTGTTTTTATCAGGAAAGTTTGATGTATTTTGTCGAAAGCTTTTTCTGCATCTATGGAGATGATTATATGGTTCTTTCTTTCGATTCATTTATGTGGTGCATTACATTGATTGATTTTCTTATGTTTATCCATCCTTGCATACCAGTGAAGAAACACACTTTGTCATGGTGTATATTCATTTGATGTGTTGTAGAATACAGTTAGCAAGCATTTTGTTGAGGATTTTGGTATCCAGGATCATTAGAATGATTGGTCTATATTTTTCATTTTTTTATGGCATCTTTTTTGGCTTTGGTATTAGGGTGATGTTACATCATAGAATGAGTTAGACAATGTTCCGTCTACTTCTATTTTATGGGAGATTTTAAGCAGGATTTGTGTTAGCTCGCTCCAGAATGCTTTGTAGAATTCATCTATGAAACCGTCTAGTCCTGGATTCTAATAATTTGTGAGGCTTTTGATGACTAATTCTGTCTCCTTACTTGTGATTGGTCTCTTGAGTTCGTCAATTTCTTCTTTTGACAATGTGGTCTGTTTTTGTGTTTCTAGGAATTTGTCCATTTCCTCTAAATTATCCATCTCATTGGCAGATAATTTTTCAAAGTATCCTTTTATGATACTCTTTATTTCTGTGGGGTCTTTGGTGATATCCCCTTTCTTATTTCTTATTTCATGTATTTGCATCACTTCTCTTTTTTTATTTGTTAATCTAGCTAAGGGATTGTCAATTTCATTAGTCTTCTCAAAGAACCAGATTTTGGTTTTGTTTCTTTTTTTTTTTTTTTAGTGCTTTTTAAATTTTCATTTTCATTTAGTTTTGCTCTAATCTTTGTTGTTTTTTTGCTACTTCCTTTGGGATTAGTTTGTTTTTCTTTTTCACATTCCTCCAGATTTGCAGTTAGGTCTTTGATATTAGCTCTTTCATTTTTTTTTTTTTTAATACAGGCATTTATGGCTATGAAATTCCCTCTCAGTACAGTTTTGCTTCTTCCCATAGGATTTCATACATTGAGTTGACATTTTCATTCATTTCAAGGTAGTTACTGATTTCTTTGGAGATTTTCTCATTGACCCACTGTTTGCCTTAGAGTGTGTTTTTTAGCTTCCATATCTTTGTGCCTAATCTGGTTCTCTGCCCCTTACTGATTTCCAGATTCATTTCACTGCAGTCATAGAAATTATTTAGCATAATTTCAATCTTTCTGAATTTATTGAGAGTTGTTCTATGGCCTAGCATGTGGTCTATAATGGAGAATGATTCATGTACACTCAAGAAGAATGTATATCCCACTGTATTTGGTTGTGAAATTCTGTATATGATTATTAAGCCCAGGCCCTCTAATGTATTATTCAAACTCTGTGTTTCTTTATTGATTCTATGTGGAGATGTTCTGTCTAATGGTAATAATGGTGTATTAAAGTCACCCACTATAATTATAGAGGCATCTATTTCTCCACTCAGTTTTTCCAGTGTTTGCCTCATGTAATTTGAGGCACCCTGGTTAGGTGCCTAAATGTTTATGATTGTTCTTTCTTCTTGGTAGATTACTACTTTTATTAATATATAGTGTTCTTCTTTTTCTCTTACAATAGTTTTGCATTTAAAGTCTATTTTGTCCAATATTATTATAGCTACTCCCACTCTTTTTTCGTTATTTACTTGCAAAATTGTTTTCCAACCTTTCACTTTCAGCCTCCTTGCATACCTGGGTTTATGGTGGGTTTCTTGTAGACAACATATAGATAGGCTATATTTCCTTAACCATTCTGACAATCTGTGTCCCTTGACTGGTGAGTTTAATGTATTAACATTCAATGTTATTATTTTCAAGGAATCATTTACATTAGCATATTTTCTTTAGGTTTCTTTATGCTATATGTTGTTTATAGTTTTCTTTCTATCGTTTTAGTTTTTCTTACACTCTCCTCCAACTCTCTCTCTCCCCTGCCTTTTCCTGTCAATTGGCAGAACTCCCTTTATTATTTCTTGAAGTGCAGATTTCATATTGACATGTTCTCTTATTTTCTGTTAATCTGTGAATATTTTGAATGCTCCCTCATTTTTGAATGCCAGGTGTAATGGTTAGGGTAATGTGTCAACTCGGCCAGGTAATTGTGTCCATGTGTTTGTTCCAACAAGCACTGGGTTAATTGTAATACAAGAGCATTTATGGACTTCAATCACCAGTGAGTTTACAGCATGGATGGCTGATTGCATCTGCATCAATCAGGGAGATTACATCATCAATGGGTGGCGCTTTTATCCAATCAATTGAATGACTTAAAAGGGGAAGTGATTTCAACATTCAGAGAGAACTTCCCAGCTCGTCTTTGGACAGGCAACTTCTCCCAGAAACTCATCAACGACCCTTCGTTGGACTTTCTTCGGAGCCACTGGTTTGCAGCCTGCCTGTGGAGCCTGGCCTTGTGCATCCCCACGGTTGCATGAGATACTCTTTTAAAATCTCATGTTATTGACAGATATCTCCTGTTGATTCTGTTTCCCAAGAGAACCCTTACTAATACACCTTGGTACCGGGAGTGGTTCTTGAGGAACAGAGTCTTAAACATGAGATGTCTGAGGTGGTTCTGGGAGTTTTGTAATTGGCTTTCTACTCTAATTGGACTCAGGGGTACTAATGACTCCCTTTCCAATAATGAGGTTGCTAACAGTCCATGGCATGAGCTGGCAATAGAGATACAAAAAATAGCATCATTTGATTCCCCTACTTCCACACTTATAAGAAGCAAGGATCTGAGTGAGAGTGTTTTCAAAACCTTGACAGAATTTTGTGGAGTGAAAAAATATAATGATGTTGGCTGGCTCCTCCTAGATTCTCTGGATACAGTTACAAAAGAAAGAGTTGAGCTAAAGTCTTCAAATTTGAAACTTAAATGCCGAATGGATGATATGAAAGTTTCTACGTGTGCCTTGAAAGAAAATCTTGTCTCCTGTAGCCACAGACTTGAGATATCTGAGAATCAAACCCAGACTCTCATTGTACGAGTAGCAGAATTACAGAGGAAACTAAAATCTCAACCACACAGGGTTTCAGCAATTAAAGTGGAGGCATTGATTGGAAAGTAGTGGAACCCCGAGGATTGGGACAGAGACATATGGGATGATGATAATATTGATAAGGACACTGGAACCCTAAATTCTGCTGAGACTTTACCAGATAAACCTGCGATGGCCTGGCCTGTGGAGACCACACCTTGTCAACCTTGTATCATCCAGCCTCCAGGCTGCCCCAAGGATTCTGGACTTCCTTCCAGCCCTGAGGTGGGAACAAGCCAAATGGAAGCCTGCACTGCCCAACCTCTTACCTGCCCCAGAGCGTCTGGACCTCCTCCCAGCAATGAGGCTGGTACCAGCCAAACTCCAGCATGCACTGCCCAACTTTCAGTCTGCCTTGAGGAATCTGTCTTCCAACCCCTGCCTGAAAAGAATAATCCTGTCTCACCAGAAGAAAATGCAAAGGAATGCCCTGAGGTCAGTAGCATGCAAGACATCTCTAATCCTTCTCCTTACCCACACCCCCCACCCCTCTTGTTTTCGAGACCCATTACTAGGTTAAAATAAATACAATCCCCCAAAGGTGAAATACAAAGTGTGACCCATGAGGAAGTATGCTATACTCTGAAAGAACTGCATGAGTTTTCC
>JAQZBX010078873.1:0-14052 GCA_029593785.1 Cabassous unicinctus
AAAAAAAAAAAGACAACGAGCAGACAACGAGCAAAAACAATGAGCAGACAATGAGTGCAAACAACAAGCAAGAACAAGCACAGACGAGGGAGCCATCTGGGGATTTGGGGGCGGGGGGAGCTCTGAAATGAATGACCCTCTGAATACCCAAAATAAAATAACAGTTTTCTTAAGTACATTCACCAGATGAATGAAACCAGTGATCAAGGTCATGACCATTTTCAAATCTTCAAGTATTAGAAGTGTTAAAAAATGACAACTATGCACAGTTAAATTATAAATTAACTATAAACCCAATTTCAGGCCCCAGTGGATTGTGCAGGAGAGTTATACAACTTTATCTCAATCTCTCACAGGGAAACCCTTGTGCATGGAAAAGGGAAGGCAGGGAACTGGAAATGGGGTTTGCCCTGGGAAGGACAAGGTGGGAAGGAGACTGTTTTTCCTGTATAACCACCTGTCCTGTTGGAAAATGTTTACCATGATCAGGTTATTATTTAAACTTTTTTCTCTGCTGCCTCAGTCTTTCACCTCTTTTCACGATCTAAAATTCAGTATTTTTAAGCCTGTCAATTTTTAAAAAAAGATTTCTTGTTTTGGATGTACTAAAAACTGACAGTTAAATATATATATATATATATATATTTTTTTTTTAATTTGAGAAAATGAAAGGCCTTCCATGCACAAGTTTCCCTATTTAAAATCATGCTGTACAATGTTGTAATAGAAACAAACAATTCAGGAAGTTATCTAAGAAACAATCTTTACAGAAAGAATTCAGACACATCAACATCTAGAATAATATCAAATATTTGATCAAATATCAAATATTGATATCAACCAGGATTGCCATTATCTAGTTCCTCAGCAAAAATTAAACAGAGTAAACAAATGGTTTGAAGGTTGAAGTTGGGGAATGCGAGACATCTTGCTGTTATGACTACAGGATGCTTCTGGATGGAGAATGCAACCTGACAAGCCTACTTTTTAAATGATGGTCACCATGGCTGGTCCTCTGAGGGGCAAGAATACCATCTAGCACTTCTTTCCTGTCTTACTATCCCAAATGCAATCACACAGACCTGAGACGCCACAGGAGAATGCAAAAGAGAATGTTATGAGTCTACAATAAGGGTTCTAGAGAGATCCTCCTCCACTTACTTCTCATCTGGTAGCAGCAAAGCTACCCAAAAAAACAATACTGGAAGATAGATCTTTTCCTCTGGACATGACAAGTGCCTCTTTCTACTTCCCAGATACTTCTCTCCCAACCCCACATGAGTAAATGCGAAGAGCACATTCAATTGGTACCACTAATATTTTATTTTCCAGTGAAGAGTCTCGTCTTAAATACTTTACATAAAAGCACTGTTTTTTGGCAACCTTACCACAGTAAAGCTTAGTGAGTATGGTCTCTTCAGCTCTAAAATTCTTTAATGAATTTAAATATAGGTGAATAAATATGGCATGCTACTCCTAAAAAGTAGTTCAGCTGTCCTAAAGGCCCCTAGACAGGGCCCAGCAGCAGCCAGGAGACGGGCAGAACTCTCCCAAAGAAGTCTGATCAGCACCAATCCTATTCCACTGTCTGAGTGAGAAGCTCCAGAATTCTGCTTAGGAAACCCTGCTAAGACTGACTTCCTCTGCAGCTACAGGCAAGCACAGTAAAGCATTAATAAAGGCATGTAGTTCTGCTGACTACAAGGACTTGCAAAGTGACTGGAATCCTTCAGAATGACTTCATTTGTGAAACTAGGCATGTGTGATGCTGCCTTACCGAACTTAGTTGGAACGAATCCCTCTGCCATGTATAAATACAACAAATGACAAAACACTTTTATTAAGACTAAAATAAAGCTTAATACAGATATGAGTACAGGTCCCTGCAGCAAAATGAATAGGCAGTCAATCTACAACTTACAAAGGAGTTGTATTCCAACAATATATCTTTAAGAACAATTATAAAACTGAGACTTTTTTTTCCATACTAATAAGTCCCCAGAGTTTGTTTATCCCCAAATTTACATAAATAAGGATGTCTTGGAGTATAAGAGACTAACAACCAAGAATGTCAAGGCTTTTAGGGTAAACAGACTCAGAATCCCAAGCAAAGAAAGTGCATTACTAGTCATGGAAGTCCCCACCCTAAGAGAGGAAGCTGGGACTACCCTGGTTCCATGTTGCAGATGGCTCCATAAACAAAAAGGGAAGGAACTCTAGGTAGGGCAGGGTTGCCAGAGAAGGAATGGAAGTTCCAAGAAGGAGAGCTTGTAGAGCAGGGGTTCTTAACAAGGGGTCTGTGAGCTTGAATTGAAATGCAAAAAAAACATTATTCTTGTAGGGACGTGTTGGTGCAGGTGTGATATATTTATTAAATAATACACAGTATAGTGTGGACTTAGTAAGGGGTCCATGGTTTTCACCTGACTGGCAAAGGGGACAATGGAACAAAAAAGGTTAAGAACCCCTGTTGTAGAGGAAAGAGAGAAGCACAGAAGAACCAGGCCCCTGGGCAGCATATTCTAAGTAATCCTTCTCAGCAGATAACCTTTTTCTCCTAAGAAAGCTGATACCTTTCCTTTCCATTGTTTCCATCTGTTTCTTGCAACTAGAATCTCCCTTTTCCCAGGCCCCTGGAGAACTGAACACTACCACACAGTTTCTCCTCCTACCCATGTTTCTATCTTTGAAGTACATTAGGTTTCCTAAAGTTTTTACTGCTTGAAAAAAATGAGGAAGGATAAAAAGCTCTCCTTATAGTTTTCTCCTTTATTGTAAATTAGACCCTGCTGAGGAAGGAAGACAACAGTACTTCCTGCTCAGCTACCTGTCATTGTGCTATCCACTTTCATATCTGTTATTTACTATAATGCAACAACTCTGCAGGCAGCAAGCATAAACTCTAATGTTAGATGACTTGCCCAAAGCTATAGTGGTAAAGGGTAGCACCAAAATTCAATAATCCAGTTCACCCTAACTCTACACTCGTACCCTTTCCCCCATACCAAGGAATGCCCTAGTGATCATGGTGGCTCTCTGGTGTGGGAACCTAGGAGTCTGAAAACTGCCTTGTACCTCAAAGGCATATCCAGGTTCATGGTATTTCCGTGGAGTTTAGTGTGAAAAATAAGGAGAGGGGCCTAGAACAGGAATGGTCCCTTTCTTCTTCTCTTACATTGAAGTCATGGTCAGGACTTAAACTGGTATAAGATGCGGAAACAGTGTCATGGGTTGGGAGGTTCAGTCAGTAAAATCTTTGGTCAGAGGGAAGGTAAAGAGTAGTTCCTATGACAGACAGCTAGGAGACTACTCACACAAGAAATATTTTAAAGTCAGTTTTAGGTTTGCAATTGCCCAGCCTAGAAGAAGGCTACCTGATGGATCACATTAAAAAAAAAAAAAAAAAAAAAAAATCACATTTCTGAGGATACTAACAATAAACCAACCAGAAGTTCCATGGCACTTCTCAATTTTCATTCACAGCTTGCCAAGAAATAAAATAGAACCTGCTTAGATGATGACTACCATTCACCAATAGTGCAACACATTATAAATGCATCAAGATGATTCCTCATCTAATTTAAAACAAATATGTTGCAGAATAATTTAACACTTTCCACAGCATGCCACTTCCAAGACTACTGGGAAATAGTAAATGTTGTGATTTGAAACAACATTTTCACAAAAGAAAAGAGTTCACAGAAACTCACAGTTCACAAAAGACCAAAATTATCAAAATGCTTTACAATCATGCATAAAAAATAAAACATGTATTTCCTGCAATATGGCAGAACAATCCTTTGAACAACCCTCCCATTGAAAATAACTAATGGGTAAAATATAAACAAATCATTGCAATGGCAAGAAAATAAAGTATAACTGTAGGTTTAAAAAAAATTGAATGAAAGCAAGCATGCAGAGATATAAGTAGAGCATTAAAGTAGGCTTTCTCCTTGTGGACATTTACCAAACTGTGAATGTGAGCTCTGGTTTTCATGCCTTGCAGGATGCAGGGGACAAGAGACAAAAGCTAGGGTCTGCCCAAGGTGAGCAGACTAACAGCAGACCTGCACAGATAAAGCTGAGACCTCAAAGAACTACATCTTTAGTTTAAAGGAGGGCAGGAATAAACCCAGCCCTATTTCTCTGAGGAAGAGGTGAACAAACTATTTTTGTAAAAGCCAGATAATAAATGTTTTAGGTTTTGCGAGCCACATGCTTTCTATTACAATTACTCAACTCCGTCACTGTAGCAGGAAAAACAGCTATAAACAATATATGACTGAATGGGTATGAATAGATTCTGATAAAATTTTATTTAAAAAAAAAAAAAGGTGGCAGGTCAGATTAGATCAGTAGGACATAATTTGCCAACTCCTGTTCTAAACAAATGCAAAGATAATTACCAATCTCAAACATCAGAATTCACTGGTGGTGATTTAAAAAAAAAATTTGCATGAGAATTCATAACCACATGCCAGCACTCATATTTCCCAGGTAATTCAAAAAAATCTTATTCCAAGAATAGTATTTAGGGAAGCGGGTGTGGCTCAATGGATAGAGCTCCCGTTTACCATATGGGAGGCCCCGGGTTCGCTTCCCGGGGCCTCCTTGTGAGGGCAGGCCGGCCCGCAGGGCGCGGTAGGCTAATGCAGCGGGACCTCACAGCAAGGGGGAGATAAGCAGACACAGAAAAAACACACAGCAAATGGACACAGCAAACACAAGCAGCAAGGGGGGGGATAAATAAATAAATAAATAAATCTTTAAAAAAAAAGAATAGCATTTAAAGTCGTCCTAGGCCTCAAGGCAAATGGCATAGACAAATATAAATTGTCTTTGTAAGAATCTATCAATCTAAGTCTCAAAAATTCCTTTTGACACAAATTCAGTAAATCAATCAATCGCAGAATGCCTAAAGAAATAAGGCACCCTGAAATAGAGCCAATAGAAATAGACAGTAAAATTAGATATGTAAGTATTCCAGACATTGGAATTATTAGAAATAAAAGATAATATATGTTTAAAATATTTAAAGATATAAAAGGAATTATAATAAGCTGACAATATCAATTTGAAAAGAAACAGAACCTCTAGAGATGAAAAATTAAACAAGTAAAGTAAAAACTCAAGAGAGATTAACATATTAAATGCAGCTGAAGAAAGAAGCAGTGAACTCGAAGATGGATCTGAAGAAATATCCCAGAATTCAGAGAGACAAACACATGGAAAATATGAAAGACAGTTCAAGAGTTATGGAGGATATAATGAGAAGGAATATATGCATATATATATAATCAGTTTCAGAAAGAAAGAGAGAGCAAATGGTGCAGAAGTAATATCAGAAGAATAGATGGTTGAGAGATATTCAGAACTGATAATAGATACCAATCCAGAGCCCAATGAATCCCAATCAACATAAATAAAAAAGAAATCCAAATAGACACACCACAGCAAAATTCCAGGACATCCTTCAGGTGGGTGTGGCCAAGAAGACAGAGCTCCTTTTCCCCTCAGCTTCCAATCAAGGGATATGGTATCTCACTGGGAGGGACAGGCATTTCTCTTCCCCTTCAACTCCAAATTGAGGTGGCTAAGTTACTGGTGAGTGCAGATAAGAAAACCAGAGGCTACCACCACCTCCCCCTCTATCAGCGCAGAGTAGTGGCTCACTGATTTTGCCCAGAGGGAGAGGCAGTCTATGTTTAAGAAAGAGAATACCAAACGTCTCCCCAAAGGAACTGACTTCGTTTGAAACAGAGTGAAAGAATTCAAAACTAAAGGCACTCTTGAAAATAAAAGCTCTTAATTAAAAGCAACAAGTTAAACCACAGGCCTGTTAGTTCACCAGAGAGAAGGAGAGAAAGAGATAGTTATGAAGAGCTGTCCTATGGTCAGACCAAACCTCAATGACTGGCCTCAAAAACTACTTCTGCCCAAATTTAATTGGATTAAAGAGTAATTTATGCCCAGGGAAATTATCAGTCAACTAATAGTTACTGGAACTCAAAAGCTGGGTGTGAAACCAAATGAGGCAGACAGCTTAACAGAGAAATCAGAGACAGAGACAAAGACAGCTCTGCTAAAGCCACTCTCATCCCACAGTAACTGCACAATCAAGGCGGAATCCTCCAAAGAACAATACCAAAGGCTTCATACTGTGGGGAAAGAGTCCAGCAAAGTCACAAAAGAAATAAACAAATAAAAACAAAATCTGATGAGGGGGAAGGGAGAATCAACATCCAGAGCTGTTATAATATACAATTTAAAATGTCCAGTTTACAACAAAAAATTTACAAGACATGCAATGAAAACAAGAAAGTATGACCCATACACAAGGAAAAAGAAAAAGACAACAGGAACCTGTCTATGAGAGGGATCAGATGTTGGATCTAATAGACATCAAAGAAGCCATTATAAATACACCATAAGAAATAAAACCATGCTTAGAAGGTATGATGACAATGCCCCATCAGATGGAAAATATCAATAAAGAGAAAGAAAACATTAAAAAAAAAAAAAAAAAAAAAAAAAAAAAAAAAAAAAAAAAAAAAAAAAAAAAAAAAAAAAAAAAAAAGAACCATATGGAAATTCTGGGGTTGAAAAATACAGTAACTGAAATGAAAAATTAACTAGAGGGACTCAATAGATTTGAATTGGCACAGGAAAGAATCTGTGTACTTGAAGGCAGAAATTGTGCAATCCAAAAAACAGGGAGAAAAAGAGAATGAAGAAAAATAAACAAATCCTCAGAGAAACATTGGCTACCTTTAAGCTCACCAACATATGTGTGTAATGGGAGTACCAGACAGAGAGGAGAAAAAGAAAAGAGCAGAAAAAATACTAAAATAAATAAATAACAAAAACTTCCCATATTTGCTGTAAAACAATCTACAAATCCAAAAAGTTCAACAAAATCTAAGTAGGATACACTCAAAGAGATCTGCACACAGATACATCACAGCAAAAACACTGAAAGACAAAGATAAAGGGAAAATCTTGAAAGCAGCAAGAGACTTATCATTAGATAAGGGAACCCAGTAAGATTAATAGCTGACTTCTCATTAGAAACAATGGAGTCAGGAAGCAGTGGGATGCATATTCAAAACTAAAAGCAAAATGATAGCTGACTTTCCAATAATAAAGGAGGCCAAAAGACTTCTAAGAGAAATATAGGTTTGAAACCAGAATTGTAAAGCCATTGAAAACATCATTCAAGAGGGCAAAAGAAGGACATTTTCAGATAAAGATAACAGGACCATAAAATAGGAATTTCAGCTAAGTAGCTTTATAAACATTCTGGTTAGGGTAAGGAAATAAGAAATAAAAGAACAATTAGTTTGGCATTGTTTTTAATTATTAATCATCATGCTGTCTATTATATTATTGATTCACTTGTGAATGACTTAAGTGAGGGAGAATCATCTTACAATTTGGGTGTGCTTTTTAAAGCACAAATGCTGAAATGGCCAACAATTTTTTTCCATATGCCTTAAAAAATTCCAATGTCATCACATTTTGAAATACTAATGAAAGCTGGATAATTTTCAAATATGATATATATTTTTTATTTAAATATAAAATTTACAGCAACTTTAAGAGAAAAGTGAAGTCCGGAGAAATTAGACATCTAAGATCAAAGCAGAATTCAAAACCAGATGGTCTTGTAAGACTCCAAAGTCCCTACTCTCTCAGCTCTGCTATGCTGCCTTTATTTGCATCTACTTGGGAAGGTGAGGCCATTTTCTCACAGGCACAATCAAATCTACCCTCAACATGGCAGCCAATGATCCTATTAAAAGTCAAATTGTATCATCTCTCCTCTTCTCAAAACCCTTCAACAAGTGAAAAGTGTCCTATTTCACTCAGAGTAAAAACTGAAAAGGACTTAAAATGACCTACAAGGCCCTACATGATATAGCCCTCAGCATTCTCTTACTCATGAGGCTCCAGTTTCATTAGCCTCCTTGCTATTCTGCAAACATACCAGGATTGTTCTCACCTAAGGCCTTTGCACCAGCTATTATTCCTTCCACCTGGAATACTCTCCAAAGAGCTGAATGGCTCACTCCTGGACCTCCTTCAGGTCTTTTTATTCAAAGTTCACCATTCCCAGTAAGCACTTCCCTGAGTACCTCCTGTGGCAGTTTGAGATTATTTATGAATTCCAAAAAGAGAGATTATGTTTGTAAACTGGTCTGATCCTCTGGGCATGATACCCTTTGATTGTATTAGATTTAGTTGAGATGTTTTCGATTAAATTTTGTTAAGATTAGGGCTTTGATTCAATGCCGCATCAGTAGGGTGTAACTCAGGTTAAATCTCCGCCCCCTTCGTGGGCTATATAAATGGACACTCACTCAAGAAGATACACAGAAGAAGGCACAGGAAGAGAACTCCATAGACATGGCAGAGGAGAGAACTTTGATCTTGTGGCCCTGGGAAGAGAGATGAGCCATTTGCCTGATAGTTTGCTGCTGAAGAGAACAGAGCATCTGAGCTGAGGAAGCCTGGAAAGAAACAAACCCTATGCCAGCCTACAGGTGAGATCAGAAGAAGCTGGGCCCATGG
Organism: Cabassous unicinctus; assembly: GCA_029593785.1. NCBI lineage: Eukaryota > Metazoa > Chordata > Mammalia > Cingulata > Chlamyphoridae > Cabassous > Cabassous unicinctus. The sequence continues at coordinate 8,572 of JAQZBX010078873.1, forward strand.
AGCCTTAAGATGAAGAAGGAAAGAGAAACCAGGCCTGCCATTTTACCTCAACATGTGGCAACTGATTGGGTGAGAAAGTACCTCTTATGGTACCTTGAGTTGGGCTCTTTAGTGCCTTGTAACTGTAAGCTTTTACCCCAAATAAATACCCTTTATAAAAACCAAGATTCCTGGTACTTTGCATCAGCACCTCTTTGGCTGACTAATACACCTTCCTTAAAAGTTTAACATCTCAACTTTCAAAAGTGCCTGCCCTCCAAGCACGAGCTGTACTCCCTTCCCTGCTTTATTCTTCTTCTTAGCACTAATCACCACCTCGTATGCCATATGCAACATTTTACTTATTTATTTTATTACTCGCTGCCCAAGAATGTAAGCTCCAAGGGGCCAAAGATTTCTCACTGATTTGCTCATATCTATATCCCAGAGCCCAGAATGTTGCTTGGTACAGAGAAGATGCTCAATAAATAATTATCAGAAAAATATTACATACAGATAACATATGGTGTTTCATAATTAAGACTTAAAATTTCTCAAAACCTAAATTCTAATAATTTTTAAACGTCATTTAAAATTTGAAGTTAATTATTATTCCATCCAAATAAAAAGAAAACAGGTTTTCCCATCACAAGAATGAATTATCTCCATAATTAAAAAACATATATATCAACGATTGATTAAAAGAAAGCAGATGCATCCTCTGTTCTACCCACACTGACAGAACTGTAGTCCTCTAGATGAGACCTGGTATCTCAGAGACCCAAGGCTTTTACCTAGGGGCCTTTTCATCCACTTGGAATGCCCCACCCTGGTCTGCATGTGCTGCAATCTTCTAGCCATTCATCAAGACCCATCAAGAGGTTTCTTCCTCCATGCAGCCTTCCTGGACCCACCAGAGTACAGGTATCCAACCTTCCTCTGGCCACTCCTAGTCCTGTTACTGCATTTCTCTCACTGAATTTCAGTAATGTGTATAGACAACTGAATGCCCACCAGCTCTGTGGACTCTTTGTTTCCAGAAGCTGGTGGCTCCTGGGTATACAGTAAACGCGTAGAATTGAATAGATTTGGCCTTACCTCATCACTGGTGAGTTTCTTTGCTCTGAGTAATCTTTGAGCCTTATCTTCTTCTGATCCCTCATCACTGTCTGAAGAATAGATTCTGGCTCGTTCCTCTGAAAGCAAAAGGAATCAGATTGTGATTGACTTTCAAAGAGAGTGGTCTTATTCATTCCTGAAATTTTCTTATGATGAATCTCTTTAGTTCCCTCTGTACATTTTTCTGAGGAATTAAATAATTTTAAATATTTTGATTTAAAGATAAATGTAAGTTTTAGATATCTTGAAATGAAGTCGATTTCAAAATATAAGAATGGTTCACCTGGCCACTTTTTAAATATCAAGAAGGCATGTGTGAAAGACTTTAAAGAGACAGATACCACTACTCTTCCAAAGTAAACTATTAAAGCTATTCATGGGGAATAACAGTTAATTCCAAATTACACTTTGAAGATAAAAGCAAAAAAAAATGGTTTTCTGGTCCTATAAAAACCATCTGTTGCCAGGTGGACATTTCAATGAGTGATATAGACAATTAACAATCTACTCTGATGCCCCAGCCCAGGTGAACCTTGGAGTGGAATAAAAGCAACTGACTTTAGACCAGCACCCTCACCTCTGAACCTAAAAGCCTTCTCCTTCCTAATTTGTGATTATCTAACCACTGTGCAGAATTGAACCTAATTAACTCATCTATTAGGTTTTCAGTCTCTTGTGAACTGAATATTATATATCTCTCTCCCTAAAAAACACATTTAAATCAGTGTTTTTATTTAGTTTCTGTGGTGATTTACTTCCACAATTAATATCTGTCAAAAAGTAGCACTGATTAAAAAAAGTTTCTGTACTAAAACGCTAACAAATAATATGCAGACAGGGTGTAACCATTTACCAGAAAATAAGCAGTCACTGCAAAAAAGGACAAAAGAGTTTCACAGGAGGGTCAGAGAAAGAGAAGTATGAGTGTTCTTATAGCTTATCACTCTAAAGAAGGCAAAACCAGGGTGCATGGTTATCCTGGTTTGAACAGGGATTCCCAAAGCTGTATGTCAAAGCAAAACTGGGCAAGTATTAAAGCCTCATTTTACAGAAGCATGTGATTCAGAGCTGTAAAGTCACTTGCCCAAAGCTGATGAGTACAAGGATAACAATAGTTTTAGGTAACATTTATTTAGTACTTATGTGCCAGGCTCTGGGCTAAGTACATGATATGTATTATATCGTTCAATCTTCAAAACGACTATGTTGTAAGTACTCTTTCTAAGAGGGCTTTTGTTTCCCCTGATCAGTTAAAAGGAAGTTAAGGGATATAAAGGATATTATATAACTTTTAAAAATCATTCAACAAAAAGTGGCAGGGCTGAGATTAGAGGAAGCATGGTCAGGAGTCCAGCCCATGTCTTCTAACTTCAATTTTTGTTAGCATGTCATTTTGCTAGTGGCTGTGGGGAATCTCTAGGTAATAACTAGGTGGATGCAGTGTTGTAACTGAGATAGACACTACAGAAGTCAGATGACCTTGTTTCAAGCACTGGCCCTGCCACTTACCAAATATTTGGCTTTGGCAAGTAACTCAACCTCTAAAAGTCTCAGTTTCCTTGATGAGAAAAAAGACAGTAACAATAGCTGGGTCACAATATTGTTATGAGGATCAAACAGGATGCATAAGCAGGGCTGAGTGTTTGGTTTGCCTGGAATTCAGTTTATGCTGAGTAGATGTTAACCATTATAAATTATAGATACTTGTGAAAGGAGGGAATATTCAAAGAAGAACTTAGAGAAAAGTAAAGGAGGAAGAAGGAAAGAAAACATCATGTATTCTCTAAATAATCTAATTTCACAATTCCAAATCAGTAATAAGATAAAGTTCAGAAAGTTCCTAATATAATTGGTGAACTTTCAAACCAGAAAACAGAAGCTCAAATGACAAGGCTGAAAGTGGGAACAAGAGCAGTTCCTACATTTTCAGGCTCACCTTAAAGAATACTGCAATGACAATTTCATTAGGCCTTGAAAGAGACCATTCACTAACACTGGTTCTTTAAAAATAAAATGTTTAGTGATATGATATTCAGATTATGCCCTAAGCAAAAATAAGTTCCTAAACTCCAAATAAGGATACTTAACTTCTGCACCAGACTCACCTCTAATGCCCCCTTTGTATCGGTTCTTAATGGCAGCCAAGCTGATGGACTCCTCACCTTCCTCCTCCTCATCGTAACGATCAGGTTCTAGGTAACTAGCACTCAGCCCCCGCTGGTGCTGTTTCTCTCTCATGCGGCGCTGTTGAGATTCCCTACGAATAGAAGCCCTCAAACGTTCTTCTTCTTTCTGTAAAGAAAACAAGGAACTAAAAAACAAATTCCTTTCATACCTACTTGAACCTTTTTTTATTATAACAGTGTAAATGCTTAGCTCAAGGTAACACCTATTTCATATGTCTTCAGCATACAATTTTCTCTATATTACTGCTCTGTTACCACGCATTTGATTGTTTGGTTTGGTTTTACAACGTGAAGAGTGAAGAGAAGTCCTTAAGGAGTGCATCATCCTCTCTGCTGCCAGTCAAAGCCAGGTTGAAGCTATCAATCCTGAGAAACCTTATCCACACCCAGTGGACCCCTAAACTGACTCTCTGGGCAGTGAAGGCTGTTTTTCTGTTCATCCCTGAGCCACATACACCTGACTCATGCAGGCTCCACCAAACCATCATGGTTCCCAGATATTCTTGTTCAGGCCCCTCAGCCGTGAGAGCTCGCCACACCTTCTGATGGCAGAGGATAGGGAGATCCTGATAGGGGAGGAACTTCAGTTCCTCAGAGCTGCCTGGCAGTCAGCACAATGATGTTCACAAGGCAGGGACAGGATTTGAGGGGGTCAGAAATATTCTGGCATTTCTTTGAAGGTATTCTTTATTCAAATTGCTCTATATTATTGCATACAACTCAAATCCTGTTGCTAAAAATCTGATGCAAATTGTTTAAGTAGTATGTGGCTGCACATACTATAGAGTAAAAATCTCTGCCAGTGGAACAAGGACTGATAGCAAAATAGCTGTGATCCCTTGTCTGCGTTTTCACAGAAGCTGGAGATGTGGAGAAGGGTTTGGAAGAACTTTCAAGGTGATCCAGGGGCTCTTCTAATAGTGCTGAAACTGAAGTCTACAGGTTCCTCCAGCTTCTCTATCCCAAGCACAAAAGGTGGGGAATTGGAACAAGAAGTGAGGCTCCAAAGCCAGTGCCCCTGTGCACTACTGGAGTAGGCTCTGCTATTGAATCTGATGTAGTAAACCTGCCTCCATGAACAAAATACAGGATGGAGGAAAAAGTAGAGGCCCAGGAGCAAAACTTCAGCAAAGGCTGACAATGAAATTAGTAAGAAAGATCTTGAGGCAACTGACCTGCCTTGGCTTCACCATGCCTGGTTGCACTAAAGAATGCAATCACATAAATCGGGCACGGTAATAGCCTAGATCTAGCAAAGATCAGAGAAGACAAAGAGAAGGGATAATGGGACTGTACCACTGCATTCAGCTTCTCAAAACAAGTGCTAGGGAAGCGGATGTGGCTCAAGCAAATGGGCTCCCGTCTACCATACAGGAGGTCCAGGGTTCAATTCTCGGGGCCTCCTAGTGAAGGCGAGCTGGCCTCCATGGTGAGCTGGCCTGCGCAGGAGTGCTGGGCAACGTGGAGAGCTGGTACAGCAAGATGAAGCAACAAAAAAAGACACAGAGGAGAGACAATAAGAGATGCAGCAGATAACTTCCGGGAAGATGGCTGACTAGTAACACACAGGAATCTCTTCTCCAGGAAAACAGCTAGAGAACAGGCTGAAACAGACCCAAAATAGATCTTCTAGGGTTTAGGACAGCAGGGGAAGACTGCACACCACCCAGAGGAGAGAGGGACAAAAGAGAGAAATCGCGACGACAGAACCAGAACCAGAACCGTGAGTTTTAATCAGCAGCGGCTGCTGCCAGCACCCTCCCCCACACTCTAGAATCTCCGGCCTCTAGGTCTGTGACTACAGACAAAGGGGGCTCCAGGGATCTACCACTCCGGGAAAGGGGAGAGAGAGGGACACAGCCTTAGGCTGCCTCAGGTCCTGACCCGCAAATTTGGGCTGCGGAGCCCCACAGACCCTTCCACAAGGCAGTTTGCCCTGGGAGCCTAGGAAGGACTGGAGAAATCCAACCCTCGCAATCTCCCTCTCTTCTAGCCTGGACTAATTGTTGAGGACTCCACAGGAGAGGGGAGAGAGAGCCTGGGGCTGACCCTGCTTTTGACTCCCAGGTTTGGTCTGCCCAGTCCGGAGAGCCCTTCCAGGCAGGGTGGGGCTGAGCCATTGTTTGCCTTGGAGCCTGCAAGGGGCTAAAGATATACAAACCTCCCAATCTCCTCCACTACTAACAGGGACTGATTG
>JAQZBX010078874.1:0-14063 GCA_029593785.1 Cabassous unicinctus
CCTCCCATATGGTAAACAGGAGCTCTATCGATTGAGCCACACCCGCTTCCCCCTTCCTAATTTTTAAAAGTTGTAAATTAGTTGTCTCAAATTAATTGTAACTCACCCATCTAAGAAAATATAGTTTTATATTGACTTCATCTAATTCTGGAGCTAATCATTAAAATATATTTTAAAAATAAAAGTATTCTGTTATATTCCATTATGGAAAATGCTATGTAAAAGAAATTTACCATTTCAGAACTTGCTTATTATCGTGACTCGAAAATAATTCCCTCCAAATGAATCTGCAGAGCAACCAAATATCTTTTGCATCTCTTCTCTGTGCTCTGCTTTCATCCTTAGCAGGTTATGTTGAGAAACACAAGTGCCAGTTACAAAATTTGAAAAGCAGTGGTGGAAGTCGTGAAGTAGAACTTTAACACCCATTTTGTTTTTAATGATAATGTCACCTGGAATTCTTAAAGAAGGTGGGGAGAGGGGATGAGTAGAATGGAGATGGAATTAGGGGATGCTGGGGAGGGGGCCATGAGACACTAGTTGGACTGCACACCTCCAGAGGTACATTCAGCTAGTGATCATTGTGGATTTGAACAGGTACTGCCACTTTCCGGCAGCAGGCCGTCAGGAGGGCTTTCTCTCACAGGGGCCCTCTGTGGGTCTGTGACGGGTCTGTGTGGGAACGGAGAAAGACCTAGAAGAATGAACTAAATCCTAGATCATTATCATTCTGGTGAAGATGAGGTGTGTTGTTGTTTTTTAAACAAGCTTTGCATTAGCATAACTTTAAAAGAGAATTACCTGCGTTGTAACAGAAATTTAAACTGATCGAGGAAAAATAAATAGCTTATTTCTAATTATTCTCCTTTTCTTCTTTCCTTTAGTTTGTAAGTCTCTGTGAAATATGCAAGACTTTAAACTTAAACAAGCCAAAGGTTCTTGTATGCAGTCATTTTACCAGTATACCTGGCAGCCTCCGGGGATGTCCATTCAACTTAACAGTTATTTGGTGTCTACCATGTGGCAGTTATTTGGTGTCTGTCTTCTGACTCCTGGGATACAGAAATGAGCAAAACGAATTCATATCCAAATTCCTGCCACCCAGTGAGGCATGACAGACCACATGCCGTGTACTGTCTGCAAAGTGAAAGGAATTAAAATAGGGTGCTAAGGCAGCTTCAAGGAGCTTGGCTCAGCTTTGGGGAGGACAAGCTGCTAAGTAGTGGACTTAAGCAGCACCCTAACTGGGTAAGAGTTATATTCCTTGAATATATAAAGAAAAGAACTTACTGACCTAGTTTTGACTGACAGTGAAATCTCATTAAGGTACGAGATTTATTTACTTCTGGTAAATATTAAATAAGGCAAACACTTGACTACGAAAGTTCCTAGATACCTCCTGCCCCCAAAAGCCACTGGCAGTTCCATTTCTTGAAGACTTCATATCACCAGTCAAGTTTCTCAGAACTGTGGTGGCTCGTCTCTTGAGTGGTCTGATTTTTTGAAAAGTCTTAGGGGGTTTCAGCCACCAAGGCTTGGTCATCCTCTTCGGGGCTCTTGGCACCCGAAACCCTGCTTACACAGGTAGGTGTGGCCTTGAGGCTTGCAGGATAATGGGGGAGCACCTGGCCAGAAGAGATGCTGGAGACCTTGTCAGGTGGCGGTTAGGTGGCTTCTGGGTGGTGAGGCCAGGCTGCAGGTGTCATGGCTGTGGGCGGTGATTATGACCTCATGGAATCAGTTTCAAAGTAGGTCTCTGACGGTGGTAATGTCTTTAATACACTATCACTTTCAGCATTGGAAGAATTGGAACAGTCTTAGTTTTGAGATTGCTAGGGCCTGCAAGTTTTGCTGGGACGTCAGCTACATGTCTGTTGAGCACCTGCTGCACACAAATGACCTGACTAGGCCATTTCAGAAACACTGTCAGGATTCATAAAATCATGGTTTAGTCAACATCTTCCTTCCATTATTATCTCTGAGAAATTTTATTTGCATCAAGGAAAGTCCCATTATTCCCCCTCTGGAAATTCTGATTCTGCCAGTTAACCTTCTGGGCCTCACTTCTTTTTTCTGTAAAATAGGGAAATAACAGTACCTTCTTTATCGAGTTTTTGTGAGGATTAAATTATCATATGTAAGGCACTTTGACTACTGCCTGGTGCATAGGAAGAGCCCAGTAAACATTAGTTGCTCATGTTATCATTTTTATGTCACCATCATCATCTTCATTCTTGTGTTCTAAGGACATGAGCTAATGAGTTTGCTGCATAAATTGTTTTTGCATGACTATGATATATGGTGATTCTGTATCTTTTTTATAGCATCTTTCATGTGGAAAAACTTATTTTAGGTTCCAAAACTTTTAATGTTAATGCTGTAATTGATGTCTGTAGTTCTTTACATTGTATCCTGGTGCCAAAATGTGCCTTGCTGTGGAAAATTGATTAATCTCTGTAACTAGGAAGCAACTTAATCTGCAGGAATTTGGTGTAGTATTTAACTCGAATAGCCACAGATTTATTTCCAAAACAGGAGATTAAGGTTAGCAAGTATTACTATATTGAATGAGGACTGCACAGGCAGGCCTAGGGGCTCGAGTCTGAGATTCTCCCACAGTTTGTGTTGCAACCTGTGGATAAATCCCATCTTCTTCAGACCTCCCTCGCCGTGTCTGGGAGACCATTGACTGCTTCCCTCCTGGAAGTGAGGGATGGATTAATAAGGCCACTTTAAATAGTGCTACGATGTATTTAAATAAAGACTGCCATATAATTGCAAAATATTAGTGTTATAAGTGCCTGGTATTCATCATATGATAATTAATTAAAGTTCAATATTAATAAATATGTAGTCCAGAATATTATGGATGTTTTCTTTAGAGTAAGCAGGAAATATTGTGAGTAGGTTTTTTTTTTTATTCTAAGCTTGAAAATGATAAATAAAATATTAAAAGGGGCTAGATTTTCTTTTTTCATGAACATGTCATTTTCTGGCATTCTTTGTCCACTCACTTGGGATCAACTGTGTACATACCTCATAAAATAAAGTCTTATTATACCCAAGGATAGCTAAATGCCTATCAAGGAATAAACGAATGCATGTGAGTTGTTTTAATTAGTTAGGTGTGATTTAAAGGTTGCTGAAATCAAAAAGGCTTATTCATTTTTCATCAATAATCACTTACCTTAATTTTTCATTAGAACCTGCTGATTTGCAGACCTCCTTCTGGGCTTTGATTCATTATGACTGCAGACATAATTTAACTTTCCTTCTTTTTCTCATTCTGTATTATGCTCTTTCATCTCTGAGATATTGTTAAGATGTTTCCAACATTCACAGGGCTGCTAATTGATACTTTTTAAAAAAACTGTACTTAAAGCTAAGAGTTCTAGGCCTAGGAGAGCTCTCTCTCTCTCTCTCTCTCTCTCTCTCTCTCTGTGTGTGTGTGTGTTTTGGAGAATTTTCCTTTCATCATTTGAACAGCTGATAATAATGCATAAGTTTTCTGATTCATATATTTTGAGAGTAAGGACTGATTTATCATATGCAAAAGTAAGAAAGTAAATAATCTGGACACATTCTTAGACATCGCCGTAAATTTGAAAGAAGGAGGCATCTTGTGTGTAGCGTACTTAGCAGATGCTGTAACTGTATGTGCGTATCCTTTATTTTCAAAACCTTCCCTTGGTTGCTTTAGACACAGACTTCCATCCGGTCTCAGACGCCGCGTGCCTGGGTGCGCCGTACTGGCTTCTCTGCTGCCCTCTAGGGACTCCCTGGCGCAGTGAGGCTGAGAGCCAGCCCCACCTTCGCAGGAGGCACCCGAGAACGGAGCCATCCCGTCCTAAATTATCCACTGGCTGTTCGCGAATGCTTAGACCAAAGACAGGCCATATGCCGTGGGGCACCCCTAATTGGAACCTCTTAAAAATAAAAATTCCAAGCACCTCCCCTTAAATACAGAGTTACGTCCTAGGTCTTTGGGGAGTGACTAATCTAAAACATGGAAACGTGCCCAGCACAGATTGAGATTCTGACTAGCTGAAGCTGGCCATAAGAAGAGAAAATAAAGAGCTAGCTACCTAGAGCATCAGACAGATAGACAAATAGAAGTTTTTCATATTTTTCCAGAGGTAAACTTAGCCATAATTGTGAATTTCTACATGTCTGTTTGTACAGCCGTGTTAAACAGTTTGTATAAAGTGTATATCATTACCTTTCACTAGCTGTATTAGTTTTGATGGAGTGTAAAAATTGCTGAATTTTAATAAAATGTGCCTTTAACATTAAAAATTTGGCAAATATATATGTTCAGAATTATAAATGATTTCATTACACAGGACCCTTTATTACCTTTTTAATATTTGCCGGAAAACCTAAAGCTGGTCTCCTTCATGTCTTAGATTTTTATTCTAGAAATACATCTAAAAAAATTAATGAGCCGTCAATAGATATACAGATATCTATTTGAGAAGGATTAAAAGAACATGTATATGTTATGAGATATTAGCCACCATTAAAAGTGATAACTCTGTGTTTACCCAGAGCTACTTTTTACATTTTGCTCAGATTTGGAGTTTTCATTGATAATGCTTTTCTCTAAGGCAAACTCTCTGTACATATTAGAGTTAGGATGACTCACTTTGCATGAGTATGTATGTTTTAATAATTCTATTCTTGGCTTATGATATTCTTTGAGATTCCTGGAAGAAGTCTTAAGATAGAGTACGAAATGGGTCTTTATTGGATATTCCCCTAAACTTTGTGATCTTCTCAGCCTGCCTTTCTGACCTTACAACTTTTTGTTCTACATGTGTATGAGCAAGGGAAGCAAGGGAATATAGTAGACAGAACATGGCTTTACATTCAAATCCTGGCCCTGCCCCTTCCTTGGATGTTTGGCAAGTTGTTTAACCTAAGCCTCATTATATTCATCTGTATGTTCACATTTTTATTTCATTGTTAGACCATATGTCAGCTGTGTCCTGATTTGTATATTTAGAAAACATGTTCTTTATTACTGTGCGTCATGATCTATGCTAGAAGCTAAGGGCTAAAAGAGAAAAACTGATATAATCTCTGATAGTAAAGTTCTTCCAGTCTTTGTGGAGAGTAACAGACGGATTGAAATAACACAACCAGTTTTATTGACCATGCTGTTTATTTTAATAGCTAGACCAGAATGGTTTGATTGACTTTTTAAAAATCTGGTATGTTTTTTTACCATATGGATAAGGCCATATCTGGAGTGCCAAGCTAATAAGCCTTCTTTTCTCTGCCAGTGAACCATGAAAGTTGTTAGTAAAGTGTTTTATCTTGAATTGGTCCATTTTCTAAGCTCTTGGTGATTTAAACACCCATGCTAACAGATAAAGCACAGATTATCACTCATCAGTCATTGGAAATTTGTTGCGCTGAAGGTCTGTAGGCAACCAGTATGTGAAATGATCTTGATTTAGAAAGGAATGTGCACAGTGTGGTTGAAGATGCCTAGAAAAAGTTATAAAGCTACCCTAAATCAGTTGGTTGTGATCACACAGTACAGAATACTTTCTTTTGAATGGTGTGTAATACTTGGGAAATGTAAAATATAGGAGCTTAGCAGTATTTAGGGGGAACATTTTTTTAAAATGTGATACAGTTTTTTGGTTTTTTTCTTTGAGGTTCCTGGGGCCAGCGATTGAACCCAGGACCTCGTGTGTGGGAAGCCGGCGCTCAACCACTGAGCCACATTGGCTTTCCTGAGTTGGTTCCTTCATTTGTCCTGCTTGCCGTCTGTTTTTGTTTTTTCAGGAGGCACCGGCAACCAAAACCTGGGACTTCCCATGTGGGAGGCAGGTGCTCAACTTCTCAAGCCACATACATCTGTTCCCCCATATATATATATTTTTTTACCGGGGGCTCCCAGGGATTTAACCCGGGTGCCTCCATATGGGAGATGGATGCCCAACCATTTGAGCCACATCCGTTTCCACCCCCCCCCATATTTTTTTAAACTAGGAAATAGTTCCCTTTTAAAGGCTTTTCTCATATTTGTAAAGAGTTTAATGTACAAGTCATCTGAATCAGAATGCCACTAAGTCTTTAACACAGCAATGGAACAATATAACCGTATTAGTAATCTTCTAATCTAATCAATTAATTCTTAAGAATTCATTCCATCCCTAACCTCCTCAGTACCATCAAAGTCTTTGTGCCTTTCATCTCTCTCCTCCTTGTGTTTTTGTTTTCCTTTACATCCTTTAGCATATGTAGTATGGTTTAATGTCCTTTATTGCTCATCCCATCCTCACTGTCCCTTCTGGATCTGTTTCTATTGACTGAATTTTCTCCTAGTTCTGGGTCACATTTTACTCCTTCTTATGGCTAATAATTTTTTATTGAATATCACATATTGTGAATTCTGTGCTTCACATATTGTGAAGTCTGGCTTTTGTTGTATTTTCAAAGAATGTTGGCTCTTTCCTGGCAGACAGTAAAGTTAGTTGCTGATTATTTTATTATTTCCTGGCTGCTTTTTAATCTCTTTTAGGCCATGTCCAGGGTGGCCTTTATTCTAAGGGCTAATTTAGTCCCTTTAAGTACCAAAGTGTGGTCCTTCTTGACTAGACAGCCAGCATATTCCCCCAGTGTCTTCAATGAGGTCTCTCTCTGCCCAGAGGGAACTTGCCTAATTCCTGGCCCCGCAAGAGCACTGGGGTTATTCGTTTTGTTGCTCCCTGGTAATTATTCCTTATGTGGAAGCCGTTCTTGTCTGGGCTTGTGGGGTTTTACTTTTCTCATGAACAGTTTGATATTCAAAGAGTGAATGCATAAGATGGAAAAGGAACCTGTGCAGATTTCTGGAAAGCTGTTTCTGGGTAACTCCCTCCTCTCAGGTAGTCTGCCCCACAAATCCTAAGCACCTTAGCCTGCCGTATTCAGAATTCTGTTTCCTTCCCTCAGTGCAACTGCAGTGTTGCTTGGTTCCCCCTCCCTGCACTGCATTCTGGGAATTGCTTCCAGACAGAAAACCGGGACTATGGTAGGGCTAGCCCGCGTTTGTTTTGTTTGTTTTTTTCCCCAGAGATTACAGTCCTGGCCTGTTTGGTCCCCAATGTCTAAAAATAGTTTGTTTTCTATATTTTTGTCCAGCTTTCTACTTGTTTACTGTGAGAAGTAGAAAACCGTATTCTCTCGTTGCCAGACGTGGAAGGTCCTCCTTCCATCTATTCACTCATTCTTACTCCTAAGTCTCTCACAGGCAGTTTTAGCCACTCACTATTAAGAAAGACTCTTTTCAAGTGACCACATTGCCAAATGTGAAGGCCACAGCATAATCTTTCTCCTGCGTGCCCTCTCTGAAGCATTTGGTGTCAGTGACCACCCCTCCAGGCCTCCTGGAAAATCCATCATGTTTGACCTACAGGACACTCTTCTTGGCCTCTTTCTTCCTGCCCTGTGTCTTCTTTGCTGACTCCCACCGTTTGGGAGAGGGGTTCTTTGTCCCCTGCATGCTGACATTCCCAAGCACCTGCTCTTTTCTTTAGTTTTCTTCCTATTGCCCATCTCTTCAACTGTCACCTGTATGTTGGTGATTCCCCAAGTCATTGCAAGCAGACCTGATTTGTTTCTGACAGATTCAACTTCCTACATATCCCTCTGGCTGTCCTGACACCACCATAAATCCAACAAGAACAAAGCTGGTAGGATCTTTATTATCAAAACTGTGGCTGCTACTGCGTCCCCTCCCTCTGCTATTTTCTCAAACTTTCTCCCTTTTTCCTGTGCTTTTCCTTCTTCTTCTTCCTTAGCTTCCATATCTGGTCATCAGATTTTACTGATTCCATCTCAACACTGTTTCTCCAATTGGTCTTTTCCCGCCTCCCTCATTTTCCTGACTCTGGGAGACATTGCCCCTTGTCTGTCTAAAGTTGGAGCACTCACATTTCTACCTCCCTTGTCACCACCTTTAATCCGTCTTGCACAGTCGTGTCAGCATTACCTTCCTAAAGTCAAACTAGATGTTAGGAAATTAGGGTGATGTCACTCACCTGCTCAAAAAACTGCAGAATCAAGTCCAAATTTCTTGGCGTGGCAGCCTAGTGAACCAGCGTAGTCTTAATTCCCTGTATATTTGTCCTCAACAAAAGTCTAGTCACTCCAGGCTCTTTCCTATGCCAGAGATAGGTCAGGCATTTTCCAACTCCACCCCTCCCCTGAATTACTCATGCTGGTTCATCCGCGTGGAGTGCCCTGCCACGACCTCTTTATTCTATTGTTAGAATCCCAACTTGCCAAGTGCTATTTCATCTGCACATTTAGTTCATCTCATCTGAATGAATTTCTTCTCTTCCCTGGATCCAAAACAACTTTTATGCCGACTAGAGATTTCCGTAAAAGTCTACATAGGATGGAAGTATTCCGTGTACTGTATACCCTCTATACCCTCTAGTTTTTGCACATTTTGTATTTTTCCCCATGCTTTTCTGGACATCTTTGGTGATGATGGGAAATCATTAAAGCCTTCCCTGAGAGCTGCTTTTAGGACTTACACTGCTGCTAGAAAGCAATCTCATGCAAAAGGACTTTGTGACCACTCTGTAGAGGGGTGAATTCTCCTGTAGGAGATAAGGGCTTATCTATAAGGAGATAAGGATAAGGGACCATGCCTTATTTGCCTTTATTCCCTCCAAATATTTTTGTACTGTCTGGAGAATTTAAAGATGGGTGTGTAAGATGAATGAACAAAGAAAATTTGACCACAAAATTATTTGACTTTATTTATTTAAGAAAATTCCTTTGTGTAGCATATGGCCTTAGCTTGTAAAGATGATTCAATTGATAAAAATTATGTATATATCAATGACATGGGACAGGATATATTGTTTATTATGATACTATAATTTTTCACTAGGGCTTTTTTCTCCTCAAAAATAACTGTAATAGTTCAGAATTGATAAAATTTCACCCTTTTTTTTTGGTAACCTTCTTAAGCCAGTCATCATGATGTATCCATCTGTCGACACTGCCAGATTCAAGAGCAGGGATCAGAAACAAACAGCATAGGTTATTTTGGGACCCTTCCGTCTCTCTACTCTTGTCTGTGCTTTCTTCCTGTAAGATATTCAGGCACAACTGGGCACTGTGTTTAACTAGACTCAACATTTTGCTGATTTTCCTTTAAATGTTTCCTGAGTAAGAAACATATTATCCCTTAATCAGCTTCTTTTGAGATATCTGTTTACACTAAACAAAGTCCTAGTCCAATTAGCTTTTAATTCCAAGCAAAAGCTCTGGTAATTAAACACTGTCTGAGAGATCATCCTGTTACTTTACTGTACTATTGAAGTTAAGGCACAGTAGGAACAAATATTAAGCTTATGAGCATGTTCATCAATTTATTGGTGTTCTTCAATTGATCAGTCACATAAAAGGACTGAAGGAATCAGGAATTCTTTTTCTCTCAAATAAAAACACTGAATTTGGGCAACTTAACACCTCTATATCATCATCTGTAAAATGAGATAACTCTACACTAATAGATAATAATAATCAATATCTCATAAGGTTGTGTCAGAGGAATGAGATAATATAGGTAAAACATTTGGCATAATGCCTTGTCTGAAGTAAGTGTATCATAAATATTTTTAATTGGGGTGCAGGCCAAATCTCATAACAAAAATATATTATGGGGAAGCGGATGTGGCTCAAGTGATTGGGCTCCCATCTACCATATGGGAGGTCTAGGGTTCAGTTCCTGGGGCCTCCTGGTGAAAAGCAGGATGGCCCACGTGGAGAGCTGGCCCACGCGGAGTGCTGGCCTGCGCAGGAGTGCTGGCCCACACAGAATGCTGGCCCACACAGAAAGCTGGCGCAGCAAGATGACACAACAAGGGGAGACACAGAGGAGAGACAATGAGAGACGCAGCGGATCGGGGAGCTGAGGTGGCGCAAGAGATTGAACAGCCTCTCTCCACTCCGGAGGGTTCCAGGGTCGGTTCCCAGTGCTGCCTGAGGGGAGGACAGGGAGACGCAGAGGAGTGCACAGGGAGCAGATGGTGGGCGCAAAACAACGGGGTCGGGGGGAGGATAAAAAGAAAAAATAAATCTTTAAAAATACATACATATATATAATGTTGAAAAACCTGCTTAATAACTAGATGTTCAAAACTCAATGGGTGACACAGTTATTGGAAGAAACAGTCAGTTGTAGCACATGGTAAAAGTTGGTGACCACCTCTTGGACTTCATTTTACATGGAATTTAATCTATGTGACCTGCTGGCAAAACTCTGAAGTAAACAAAATGAGCTAATCCACGAACGTGGTATATTGGGCAATGCGCTTAAAATATGTTGTACCTGCATGATAATGATTTTATATCTATCTACTGTTTTCTGTGTATTGTGTTATGAATGTGGACAGCAACTGGGATGAGAGCATTTCAAATTGGCAATTGATAGATGAACCACTGTAACATTAATTGGCAATAGAATTTATTTCATAATTTCATAATGTGTGCCATCTCTTGCAGGGGAAAATAGATTATTTTTAGATCCCCAATATAAAATTGTTTTCTCACTAGATAATTATAATTGGCTCTGTGTGTAACACAAATTTTAAATATTTTATGTTATTAGTAACACCAGCGTAACACAGGAATTAACAAGATAGAAATGCAAATGGATTTTCCAGTTTCTTAAAGTGTGGCTGCAAACGGAGAATTGGTTCTGTAAATTATCTTTAATGCGCACACTTTTTAGCAGGTCCTTACGGTGGTAATCATTTCCCAGTTTCCGACGTCGAGGGGTAGGGATGGCGTGACGGCTGTAATGTTGCTTTTGTTGTTGCTGAAATATTGGTTTTCATTAAATTTTATGTTTACAAAACTTATTGAGAAGCATAGCTTTTTACCATTTTAGAGCTGGAAGGAACCTGTTTGAACAGCCCTCTTGTTTTCTAGAAGTTGGGAGCAGAGAGGCAGGGAGGGCGGGAGGGGACCAGATGAAGTTGCCACTTATGGTTATCTTTCATTTTGAGGAAGTCGTTGCGTTATCATGGCAGGAATTCCTGGTTTGAATCAGGAGACCTGGCGACTAGCTGTGCCACTGCCTTAACTAGGCATGCCGCCTGGGTTACCTGGGCATCAACAGCCTTCTTACGAGCTCTGTAAGGATCAAAGGATGTATGTGAAAACCTGCTTAAAAAGATAAAGCTCTACCTGCGTGGATTTGTACGACTATTATAATTACCCCTGTGCGCTGGCCTCTTTCATGACTTCTAGAATTGTGTTGGGTAAGCTAATCTATCAAATGAGAGGCTATATATGGTAGCAACTTAGAAAAGTAGAGTGTACCTTCCTACGCCAGCTGGTTATCGCAGTGCACCTGGATTCAGGTATTTCTGTAATAAACAATACCTCATTGAGATTCTTAATTGGAATAAAAGTGAGGAAGAATCCTTTAAAAGAATTCATATGCACAATATGGATAGTTATCACCAGATTTACTTCACAGCTAAATCAAACAGATATAGCTGTTTGTCTGTGAGTAAACAATAAAAGTGTGATTTGAATTTTTAACTACCGATGGCTTCTTATTTAGAACCTGCTAAGAAAGCTCTGCCCTGGAGTATGTCTAGGTCCATTCCGTTGGCCTCCCCAGTTCCATCTTTTTTTTTAAAGATTTATTTATTTCTTTATTATTTATTTATTTATTCCCTCCCCCTTGTTGTTTGTGCTTGCTATCTGCTCTCTGTGTCTATTTGCTGTGTGCTCTCTGTGTCTGCTTCTCTTCTCTCCAGGAGGCACCAGAAACTGAACCTGAGACCTCCCGTGTGGGAGAGAGGTGCTCAATCACTTGAGCCACCTCACCTCCCTGCTTTGTTGAGTCTCTCATTGTGTTTCCTCTTTGTGTCTCTTTGTTCCGTCATCTTGTTGTGTCAGCTCACCATGCCTGCCCGTCATACCAGCTTGCTGTCTTGCTCCTCTTGTCCAGGAGGTACCAGGTACCGAACCTGGGACCTCCCATGTGATAGGCAGGATCTCAATTGCTTGAGCCACAGCCGCTTCCCCCCAGTTCCATCTTGTTCCAGTTCAATCCACAGGTCCAAGTCACAGTGCTTGAGGCTGTGTCTTTCGCCATTTTGTGGTTTATTACAGATGTCAGTGAAACATCTTAATATCCCTTCATTGTAGCTGTGACTGAGACATGTGGCCCCTGCTCTGTGTTGCTAAGTGGTCACTCTGTTCCCTGCCTCCTCCTTCCTTTGTGACTTCGATGCTGCTTTCTACTCTTCATTGTTTGTTTTTCTTTCTCTTGTTAGCACCAAACTTTTCCCTGTCACTTCTGGGCACTCTGGACACTGGAGTGAGGCCTGCTGGCCCCGGCCACTGGCCACCCACCCCACGCCTGCCCCAGCACTCACTTCATCTGGCCACACTGGCCTCCTGGAGTTCCTTGGCCAGGCTACGTGGTGCATTCGTGTCATTGACATTGCCATCGCTTCTGTCCAATTGCTCTTGCCCTAGATCTTGACTGATCAGCATTTTCCTGTCACCCAGGGCTTGGCTGAAAGTCTCCTCTTCAGAATGGTCCTCCCTGAAGCCCAATCTAGAGTAGCATCCCCCACTTGCACACCCTCTCTAGCATATTACCTTCTTTAACACTTTGCACACATGTATCCCTATCTCAAGTTGCCCTATTCATTCATGTGTATTATTATTTCTGATTCTGCCCTCCTGAACATAACTCTATAAGGACCCATCTGTCTTGTAAGCTCCAAAACAGTGGCTGGCATGCAGTAGGTGCTCAGTTAATGTTTGTCAAATGTATGTATGTGCATATGTAGGTGGGATGCGGGCTCCCTGCCCACCTGCTCCCTTCCCTTGTCCTGTGGTACATACTGAGGCATAGCACGCCTTCTCTGTTTTCTCTTCTAGTTCCTTCTCTCTGCAGCTTTGAACTCTGTCTGAAGGGCGGGACTATTTACCCTCAGAAAACCCTTCCCTTACTGGGGCATGGGGGGAAGAATATAAATGTGACTCCTGGGTGGGCCACCAAGAAGACAGTCCCCACTAAGAAGCACAGCAAACCCTCTCTTTATGATGCTTCCTGTTTCTTATTTTTAAAGCAGCCCTTTTCACCAAATCAAAAAATTTCCATCTTGCCTCATGACCACTATATTTAAAAGATTGTTTATCAAAGATTTTCTTTTAACTTTTTTTTTTTTTTTTTTTAGATTTCTTTCTTTCTTTCTTTCTTTCTCCCCCACCCTTGTTGTTTTGTGCTTGCTGTCTGCTCTCTGTGTATTCTTCTGTGCTTGTCTTCTCTTTAGGCAGCACCGGGAACTGATCCTGGGACATTCCAGGGTGGAGAGAGGTGCTCAATCTCTTGCGCTACCTCAGCTCCCTGGTCTGCTGAGTATCTTATTGTCTCTCTTCTGTGTCTCTTTTTGTTGCATCATCTTGCTGTGCCAGCACTCCTGCACAGGCCAGCACTCCTGCATGGACCAGCACTCCACATGGGCCAGCTCTCCGCTCGGGCCAGCTCTCTGCTCAGGCCAGCTCGCCGTTCAGGCCAACTTGCTGCTCAAGCCAGCTTGCTTTTCACCAGGAGGCCCCAGGAATCGAATCCTGGTCCTCCTATATGGTAGATGGGAGCCCAATTGCTTGAGCCACATCACTTCCCTCTTTTAACCCTTCTTGCATGCCTTCTGATAAAGCATTCTTCTTTAGTAATATATAATGGAAAGTTTCTAGAAACTGTTGTAATCGAATTGACACACATTAATAGTAGGATTCCTTTGAGTAAAACTGAAAATGATCATATATACATTTTCTCAATATGAAGGTCATACTTTTTTGTATAAAATTTAGGAGATGGAGAAAAGGAAAAAGAAATCATCACTCCCAGAAACAATTATTGTTAATGCTTTGGAGTATATTCTTCCAGAAACACACACACACACATGCACACACAGATACATGTGCAAACTAAAAATAGAATCATATTGTACATACTCCTTAGTAGCATGCCTTTTTTCTTAATATGTCATGAACATCTTGTTTTTTTTTTTTTT
>JAQZBX010078876.1:0-14056 GCA_029593785.1 Cabassous unicinctus
ACTGCGCTAGTGAACACACACCCGCACATACACTAAGATTTGCAGGGGCTGGCATTCCCTGGCCAGTGCCGGAACGATCCTAAGAGTCGCGGTGATGCCCAGGGCCTCTTCTCATTCACAAGCCCCCTTTTGGCTTTGGGGGGAAAGAGCCCCACTGATGGTCTCAGGTGACTTGGGGAAGCACATCTGAGACCCCTGGCAAGGCCAGCTCTCTGCAGGGCCAAGCTGGGTCTACTTGCATGTGCTCACCCAAGACACCTCCAGGCTGAAAGCACATGCTTAGTGTGAGAGATGCCTGCCCCCAGAATGGATGTCTTTTTCAGGACAACCCTGAGCCCTGGGAATCGGAAATGGCGTGGTTGGATGCCATAAATCTCTGCTCCATGAGCAAGGCTCTCTCTGCGTCGTGTCATATGCCCAGTCATAAAAACAGAGGTGTACAAAAAACAAGGTTGACGTAGATGTGACAACGAAATGCCCAGCACTGCCCAGGCAGGGGCGACATGAATTGGAGCTGGAGAGCATAGACTGCCCTGTTGAGCTCAGGGGAGCACTGAGGGTGGAAGACTTCTTTTCCTTGAGCAATCAATCAGGTGCCCATGGCAAGATGCCCCCCTCCAACCTGGAAAGCACCCAGTTTCTTGGCTCCCTCCCTTCTCCACTGACCCCCACTACCTCCCCTCCACCTCCATCCTGCCTGGTAACAGGGATCCAGCCTGTGTGCCCCACCCTCTGGTTAAAAGCTTGGGGTGGGGGGGCAGTCTGCGTCACCGCTGCTGCGCTTCTGGCTGACTCATCGAGGGGAGGGAGAAGAGCTGGGTGGAGGTGGGGGAGAGCATGTACTCATGGCTGTCCATGTCTGCATATGTGCAGGAGAAGGAAGAGCCCTGGCAAGTCGATGGCATTCGCTGTTCTCGGAGAAGCAGCATGGCATTTATAATGACCAGTGACTTCTCTGTTTCAGCAAAAACTGTGCGAATGAAGCTGTGGTTGGAAAGATTTTGGACAGGGTGCTGGCGGGATATGATATCCGTCTGAGACCAAATTTTGGAGGTAAGCCACTTCCAGACACTCGAAGCTGCTGGGTTAGGTCAAATAAAGCTGAGACACAGCAAGCCAGCCCCACCCAGTAACGGACCCCCGGCATGTCCCAGGCGGGTGACACCTCTGCCCCTCCAGACTCCTTTTCCTGACCCTGTGGACACCTGCCACACACACACCCGGGCCCCACCCCCAGGCCTTTGGCTCTGACCCCTCCACACTGCCTTGCCAGGGCACCAAGCCTGAAGCAGGTGCCTCCCAGAGTGGCTGGAGAAGCACTAGTCCCAGGAATGGGCATGCGTGTTTCTCTGCCCTGCTCCACAAGGAGGGCAGCTGCGCACACGTCCTTTGACCCTGAGTACTCCCCCCATTCAGTTTGTTCAAAAGCTCACGATCTTCTCCATCCAATAGAAGGGGAAGGCACTAAAGAGCAAAAAGAGGCTAAGCCAAAGAAGGCTTGGGACTTGAACTTGGTAGCCCTGCTAAGGGTTAATGAGTGCTAAAGGTTCACATTTGTGCATATGAACTGAAGCCTTCTGAATACACTAGCCCTAAAGAGCCTCCAGCTGTGAGGAGCTGGCCCTTGTGCTAGACCAGTGGGGGGCTGTTTGGCCTGGGAGCCACCTTGAAAACCCAGAGCTCTGGAGGCAGCTTGACTAGTGCTTCTCCTCTGCTCCATTCCTCCCTCCAGAGGTGAGGGCAGAAGGCGCAGCCCACAGGTTCCAAGGTGAGTGTACATGTGGGGACTGGGAAGCTGGGGGCAGAGAGGGCAGCAGTGTCTCTCCTCGGTGGCTTTCCAGGAGAGAAGGCCAAGACTCTGGAGGGAGAGCCGTCTAGGGGTAAGGGGAATTTGGTGTTAGGGCACTGCCAGAACCCATGTGCCTGAGCCCAGCTCTGGGGATAGTCAGGAGTGGAAAGTTCACCACCATCTTACAAGCAGAGCCTGATCCATTTATACCTGATGCCCAAGGGGGAGAGGGCTTTACAGTAAGCTTTGTGGGCATATAGACCTGGGGGGGGGGCCTGGGAAAAGAGGGGACCCTGGCTTGATCTAGCCATACAGTAGGTGAAGGTGGGAGGGCAGGGACACTCAGGACCTTCGAGCATTTCACAGAAGGGGTCCCTACAGGCTTGCCCTTGGCTGCTGTGTGGGGGCAGAGGAGGGGCAAACATGGGGCAGCTACATTCTGACAGGAGGGGGCGGGGACAGAGACCAAAACAGAGCGCTGTGGTTCAGGTCCCCATTTGTAGAGGTAGTGCCCCCGCCTTATCAGCAACTGCAGCACACCTGAGAGAGGAAGGCCAGACCCTGGGGGTGGGGGGAGGGGAGGCAAGCACTTGGCAATGGCCTGAAAACACTATGGAGGCAAGGTTGAAGATACGGTGTTAGCTGGAAGGAGAGGGGACTCGGCAGCTGTCCCCTGACACACACACACACACAGATCCACATGCAGAGAAGCCTTAGTGACTGGGCCCTGGCCAGGCTCAGAGGAGCCAGGGAAAGATGGCAAACGCGCTCCCTTCTGGGCATAAGAACTGAGACTGCAGTTTTGCCCTCCGGGAGGGCTCCCTGACATGGGGGAGTGAAGGAATGAATAATGAGACGTGGTCGTCATTCCTTCCTTGGCATTCTGATGCATGCTAGGAAGAGGAGTTGGAGCAGCAAAGTTTTGACAAGGAAAGGGCAGTGATGGTATATGGGGCCGAGGCCATCACTCCTGAGACGGGTCTTAGGCGTCATACCTGGAGGCTTCTCGTTCTTCACAATGATCCTTTTGGAGATATGGGAGGACCTTAGCTGAGCTCCCATTTGCCCCTTCAGCTGGGAGCCTGTGGACAGGGCTCTGCCCTGGCCCTTTTGGATCCCTAGGCTTCTACCCTAAGGGATGGAGTTGCCAAAGGGACACTGGGTCTAGGAGAAATCGGAAGCTGGGATGGGAGGGGCGCTTGGCTGCCTGGCCCTGCTTCCGTCCTTTGAAGGCATGTGGGGGGCCTGAAAGGCAGTAATAAAGAACTGTGTTTCTAGAAACCCCATCACCTACATAGTACTTTGCTGCGGATTGTTCACAGTGGCCCTGAATGCTGGAATCCAGTTTGTGCCCAAACAGAGAGGCCCATTTACTTCTCAGCTGTCACTCATACGCTTATTCCTAAGAGCACTTTGCTCTCTGAAGCATTGGGCTTGGAATAACACATTTCCCTCTTTGCAGCTCAGCTTCTGGGCAATCAGCCTGCAGTGAAGCCAGCAGGCTGAATTGCAAGCGTCACGCGTGTTTCCATAGCAGCGGTGTGATGTAATAAAGAGAGAATAATGGCTTGGCTATAGGACTAGGTGTAGGCAGCTTTGAGCCGATGAGGGAACAATAAAAATATATTTGTGCGCAGCGCCTTACAGTTTACTAGATACTTTCACATTCATGATCACATTTGAGTCCTGCCAGTGGGCACTGCTAACACCGAGGGCTGAGAAACAGGGCAGAAACGCACACGCACACATGAACTCACACGTAGATATTCACATAAGGCCATACACATTTACTCAGACCTGCACAATAACACAAACGTGCACACATGAACACGTTTACACATTTATTTCCACATACAGATCTGCTCATACACTAATACACTCACACACAAACATGTTCAAACATTCACACGTGAAAATATGCACACATTAACATGCTCACACAATCACTCACCTACAAATATGCTCATGTACACACACAAACTCACCCAATCATTCACATGCAAACAACATGCTCACGAACACAAATTCATTCATACATAGACACACAATCTCACACATACTCATCACACATACAGTCACATACATGCATGAACATGCTCACACACTCATAAACCTGCACGCACTCATTCATGCACACATTTACATGCCCACGTGAACAGACTCATACATTTATTCACACACATGAACACACTCACATTAAAATGTTTACAACAAACATGTTCACACATTTATAGACAGGGATGCACTCACATTACCATGTTCACACACATGAACATGTTCATGTATTCACTCATGCACACAAACACACTCATAAACATCCCCTACACTCACAGGCACAAGCTCACATTCACATTCACACATTAACAACCTCACACAAATATGCTCGTGAATTCATTCACATGCCCACAATTCATTCACACACAAACATACATTACACACATTTAGTCGCATGCACAAACACAGCGAGGCATGCTCACACATTTCATTCACACACAAACATGCTTATATTCACGTAAACATATATACACAATCACTTGCACATGAACAAAGTCATACACATGAACACATTCAGATATTCAAAGACACGAACATGCTCAAAAACACATACACACAACTAGAACGGATGTACATCACTATTGCAGGGTGGTAAATGGAGCAGCATGGGAAAAGACTATGGGCTCCAGTCAACAGCAATACTGTACTATCCTTGCATCAATGCCAAAGATGGACTGTGTTAATAATGGGGGGGTAGGGAAAAAACATACCAAATGTACACTATAGACCATAGTTAGTGGTAAGAGTCTGATATTACCTCATAATCTGTAACAAATGTTCCACAGCAGTGTAGTGTGTCGATGGAGGGGTGTTGTATGGGAATTCCACACATGTGCATGATTGTTTTGTAAGTTCACAATCTCTCTAATAAAAATATATTAATAAAAAACATGCACACATATCAATACACTCACACCCCTTCTTACACATTGACTCATACAGACCCACTCACTACACTCTGACTCACAGTCACGCACTCACAAATTCACTCACAATACAGAAGCCTTCACAGTCACTCACAGGAGCATGCACACCTACACTCACATGAGCATACATTTTTTCACATTCTTACATGAACACACCCATACACCCACACATTAACACACACATGAGCACCCTCAAATATTCACACACACAGACATACATACACTCACGTTCACTCACATTTGCATATGAAACAGACACACTCCTTCCCTCCCATGAAAAAAGCACTCACACATTAATTCCCATATAGACTCATTCACATATTCAGCCACACAGACATGCTCACACACATTCACATGCTCTTACATTTATTGGCAAATCCTCACACACACAGACATGCTCATATAAGAAAACGCTCACAAATTCACACATTCCCTCACACATGAACACACTCAGTCACTCCCATACACCATGGTCACATGTATGCACACACCCACACATGCGAACATACATATTAACTCACATACAGTCACACAGCTCCACACACAAGCACACATACTCACACATGCACATAGTCACACATTAACATACACATGATGATGCTCAGAGATGCTCACACGTGTACTTACACACATAAACTATACACACTTTCACCCACATTAACATGCTCACATGAACAGGATCATGCATTCACTCACATTAACGCACATAGTCACACAGAGGCGTGCACACTTACACTCACAGGTTCACACATTTAAACATAGATTCACACCTACAAATGTGCTCACATGCACTCGCGCAAAATTGCTCACATACACCATACACTAACACATGAACAAGCTCACACACCGATTTACCCGCTCATTTATTCCCACACACATACACAATCAAATTCCTGCAAATGCTCATACATGAACTCACACATAGAGACATGCTCATTCACACACATATGAATGCATTCACATATGAACACACCCACACATGCATGCTCACACATTCACACATAGAGGAATGCTTACATATAACACTAACATAAACACACATTAACATGTTCAAATGAACAGGCTCATGCATTCATACACATTCAAACGAATATATTCACACATTAACACACACACAAGCATGTTCACTCATTCACAGAGGAAGGTACTCACACATTTGCATGTTAGCAAAACACAAGCATGCTCACATATTCACTCATGCACACAAACACACTCACACATTCACTCACAAACACCCCCTACACTAACAGGCACAAGCTCACCTATCCATACTCAAACATTAACAAGCTCACACTTGAATATGCTCATGGATTTGTTTGCACATCAACATGCTTGCAATTCCCTCACACACACACACACACACTTACATACACTCACATGTAATCATACACCCCAGGCATGCTCACACATTCAAACATGAACATGCTTACACTCAGACATATACAATCACTCCACATGAACAAAGGCATACACGTGAACACATTCACATGTCCACAGGCACAAACATGCTCAGAAACACACATCTACACTCACATATTCACACACTCACACATTGACTTACAGAGACCTGCTCACATATACTCTCACACACACACTCAGTCACACTCACATATATATACACTCACACACAAACATGCTCATACATTCACACAGGCATGCTCACACAGTCACACTATCACATTTATTTACACTTACATGAACACATGCTCACACATTCATTCAAACACAAACATACATGTACTCACACTCCAACAAAAAGCACACATGAACTTGCTCAGTGGCACAGTCACCCATACGCCCACAAATGGACACTTTCAAGCATTTATTAACACACAGATAGGCTCATATATACTCACATGTACCTTAACACATGAACAGGCTCACACACACTGACTTCCCTGCACATTCACTCACACATACAGACATACACATTCACTGGCACATAAACACATTCACATACATTCATGCATGCACTCACTTGCATATGAACATACTCACACACTAAATCACATATATACTTACACTCACACATTCCCTCCCACACAGACACACTCAGGCATTCACTCACACACAGGCATGTTCACATATGCTCACAGACTCATACGTTGAGCAGCAAACCCTCACATATTCACACATTCAGAGACAAGCTCACATACAAGCACACACTCACATTCACTTGCATGTGAACATGCTCACATACATTCAGCCACACAATCACATACTCACATGCACTTACAAATGAAGATGCTGATGTCTTCACTCCCACGCACATGCTCACACTTATGTGCATGCTCACACACATGAACACAAAATAACACACAAATTCACTCACTCACAGACACAGTTACTCACACATTAACACACTCATGTGAATATGCTCAGGCATGCCCACACATTCATTCACACACATAAATAGACAGCAAACATGTAAACATTCATGCTCATATATTCAGTCACACAGAAATGTCCACACATACACTTATATGCACACACTCATGCATTCTCTCACACACAGGCATTAACATGCTCACACAAACAGGCTCATACTTTCAGTCATGCAGATGTACCCACACATTGTTTTCACAGACATCTTCCTGCATCCACTCACACACAGGAATGTTCTCACGCATTAACATGTTGACACACAAACAGGCTCACATATTCACTCCCACACATGAGCACACTCATTCACATACACCCTCATGTACCCACAGGCACATAGTCATGCAGTCATTCACACACACTCATGTTCACACACAAATAGCGTGTGCACTTTCATGGATTCACTCACATATCAACACGCATGCACATTCACTCACATATGGTCACACCCATGAACACACTCAAGCATACACACACACATTCACTTCTACACAAACACACATATGGACACACATTCACACACAAACAGGTTCACACTCAGAGGCATGCTCACATACACTTACAGGTTCACACACTTATTCACACACTGACATACGTATTCACTCAAATACATAACCATTCTCACATAAGTTCACATAAACATTCACACAGACTCACATGAACATGCTCAATGACACACCCGTATACTCAGATTCATGCACACAGGAACACACTCATGCATTCACCACATGCTCCCACATTCACATACACTAACATGAACAGGCTTGCATACTCACTGGCCCACACATTCATTTCCACACACATACACACTACTACAGGCAGATGCTCACACATTAACTTGCACATTAACACATGCACACATTTGTACATGCTCACATATACACTCCCACACATACTTCCACATTCACTCACACATATGGCCATGCTCATACATTCACTTAAGCACACATGCTCACATAGACAGGCTTACACTTGTAAATACTCATGCAACGAGTTTACATGAACAAGATCATGCAATGAATATGGTCACACACACCCATATACTCACAGATGAACATGCCCACACACTCATACACGCAAATGTACTCACACTCAAACATGCTCTCAAACTCACAAGTAAGCTAACATGAACAAGCTTACACACTTCCATTCCCATACAGCTACACATACAGAAATATTCACTCACACACACAGACATACATTCACTGGCACATACACACACTTTTAGTCATTCTTGTATATGAAACAGGCACACTCACAAAATCACTCCCTCAAAAACACTCACATTCACTCCTATAAAAACACATTTACTATTCATTTACACATGTACATGCCCACACCCGCTCATTTGCACATGTACATAATTCCCTCCCTCATACACATTCACTCGCAACACATACATGCTCACATACACATTCAGTGGCAACTGTACACAGTCACTGACACCCACGAACATGCTCCCACATAAGAATACAAGCACATTCTCATACAGAGAGAAGCTCACATATAAGCACTTGCAGATGTGTGAACACATACATTCCTCCCACATACCACTTTGCTCACATACGTGTACATACACATTCACTCACGGTCTCCTACACTCATAGGCTACACGCATGTACACCTGCATATTAACACACACACATGAACATTCACACATTGACTCGCCAGCTATGCTCAAATACTCTCACACTTGCATACTCACATAATGTCACATGCTCACAAATTCACTCACACTTGGACATGGGCACACTTGCACACACACTCACACATTCATTCCCATACAAACATGCATTCACACATACAGACTCATTCACACATTTACTCCCACACAACTCACAAATTCACTCACATGAGTTCGTGTTCACATCCACTCATATGCACATCTTCACACATCCTCTCCCACACATTCACTTGTACACACAAACCTGATCAAATATACTCACATGCTTTTACATCCAGTGGCAAACATGTAAACATGCTAACATGCAATTACACTCACACATTTACTTGCACAGGAGCACACTCATACTTTCATTCCCACACACCAACATGTTCACATGCAGGCAGTGTTCACACATTCACTCACACATACAAACACACTCACATATTAAATACACAAAGACCCACAAATTCACTTACACAGATACACATACACATTTACTCACATACCTGAATATACTCACACATTAACACACACAATCATGTTTATACATTCACCCACGTAAGCATATTCACATATACTCACATTCATGCTTACGTATTAGCCCACACACAGAAATGCACACACAAGCATGCACTCACCTCCATTTACATGCTCACATGAACATGTTCACACATTCACTCACTGGAAGGTACTCACGATGACATGTTAACACATACATACATACTCAAATATTCATTCCCAAACACAAACACACTCACACATGCCCCCATATACTCACAGGCACATGTTCAGACTTTCATTCACATTAACATGCTCACACAAGAATATTCTGATGGATTCACTCAAACATCAGCATCCTTGCACATTCACTCAAACACAGTCACACACAGTCATGTTCATGCAAGCTCGTGGAAGCATTCCCAAGCTCACACACATGAAGTTGCCCACAGATTTTCTCACATTAACATGCTTACATACTCATCTATACACTCATACTTTACATGCAAATATACTCACACTTGCACATGAACACACACATTCTTCCCACACATGAGCATTCTCACATGCGTGCACATTTTCATAATTCACTCACAAAAATACACATTAAACTCACACATAGACATGCCAATTCTCACACAGACACATGCACTCACATACATGACTGTATATGAACATGCTCACACGTACACCCACATACATACACCCGCATCCACTTACACACACATTAATACCGTCACATAAACAGGCTCACACATGACTTTTGCACATAAACAGGCTCATCCATTCAGTCACCCAAGTATACTCACACATGAACATGTTCATAGACACAAATACACTCATCCACTCACACACATTCCCAGGCACTCACAAGCACACACATGAACATGGTCACATATTTACTCACACACACATGTATCTCACACTCTTACCCATACATTCCTACATTTATACCCTCACACATTCACTTCCATGCAAACAATTCACAGTCACTCCTACACAGACACATTCACATGCATTTATATGCAGCACATACACTTTTCCTCCCACACAAACACTCAAATATCCATTCGTGCATTCACACCTGTGTGTTCACATTCACTGGCACACTTAACCCACTCACGTACACACTCACACAGTCCCTCACCCTTGCATATGAAACACTCACACATACAGCCACATTCACATATTCACTCACAGACACATCCCCTCATGCACATGCTCACACATTCCCTTCTACACACATTCATTCACTCGTGCGCACAGGCACGTTCAGTACACTCGCATGCTTTTACATTCAGTGGCAAGCCCTCACAGGGTCACTCACTCTCATAAACATGCTCACACACATAACAATGCATTCACATTCACACACAGAGACAAGCTCACATACAAGCACACACTCACGTGTTCCAGTACATGTGAGTACTCACACTCACACAGTCACACTCACACTTTCACTTGCACACAAACACTCAGACATGCACTCCACATGCCAACATGCTCACATACTTGAACTTACTCATTAACACACTCATACAGTCATGCTCACACAGTCACAAATGCAGAAATGCCCACACATCCACTCAGACACACATTAGCATTCTTACGAACAGGCTCATGCATTCACTCACACATGTAAACACACACATTCACTCACTCAGCTATGCTCATCCAAAACATGCTCACACATTCACTCACACACAGCAGTGTACTCTCACCTTAACAAGTTTGTGTATATAAGCATGCTCACATATTCCTTCCGTTGCACTCACAAGCACACGTTCACATATTCACTCACACATAATCATGCTCACACAAATATGCTCATGATTTCACTCAGACATCAACAAGCTCACACATTCACTCAAACACATGAACATACACTCTGTCACTCACATACAAAATCACACGTGTGAATCCTCGTTCACAGACAAACGTGTCACAGACATACTCATACGTACACTTACATGCTACCATGCTTGTGCACATGAATGCACTCACGTTAATTGACACTGGCACCCACATACACTCACACACAAACTCACAATCACTCACACAAATACAGTCATACATAATCATTTTCATATAAACTGAATACAAGCTCATGTGAACAAGCTCACACATAAACATGCTCACATATTCACTCACACATGTTAACATGCTTACATACATACCCATACACTCACACTTTCCACACAAACAGACTCATGCATTCATTCACACAGTCACTGGCACACAAACACACCCACACATTCATTCACAGTTATACATGGATGCACTCACACATAGCTATACACTCACATATTCAGTTCCACACAGACACATACTTGTACATTCACTCACACGTAGATATGGTTGCCTAAACTCACAGGATCACACATTTTTTCACACTCACACATGAACATACAAATATGCTCACACATTCTAACACAAGCATGCTCACGTACCCTCACGTAAACACTCATACAGGCTCACATGAACAAGCTCACACACATAACATGCTCACAGACACACAGACCCATACACCTACACATTAACACACTTGAACATAAGCACCCTCATGAATTCACTTCCATGCTCACAGACACTTACACAAACATGTTAACACACTCACAAGTTTACACTGCCATACTCACACACTGAATTGCCTACACTTCCACTCACATACACATATGCACTCAAGCACACAAACATGCTCGCCCGTTAATGTTCTCATTAACATCTTTACATGAATAGGCTCGTGCAGTCAGTCTCAAGTAAACACGCTCACACATTCACACACAGGAATGTACTTATATGTTAATGTGTTCACACACAAACATGCTCACCCATTCACTCGCATATTCACATACACTCACAGGCACGTTTTTACACATTCATTCAAACTCACATAAACTCACACATGAATATGCTCACTCACACACAGGCACACCATATACATCCATACATTCAATCACACACATAACATCCTCACACATTCACTCAAACACTTGAACATGCTCTCATACACTCAAACATGGGCACTGACACAATTGCATGTGACCAAAGTCACACCGCACACTTGAACACATTTATTCACAGACACAAATATGATCACAAACATAGTCACAAACATACTCACATGAACACTCACATTGACATTCTCATGCACACTAGCACAGTAATTCACACAGTGATGCTCACACTCTCACACATGCACAACAGACATGCATATGGTGTCACTTGCCCTCAAAGTCACATGCACATATCCTCCCGTGCAAGCACACTCACACATTGCACAGGAACATATATATGGACATGCTAACATATTCATTCCCACACAAACACACAGATTCACACAAACGTGTACACATTTATTCATATCACATGAACACACAGACATGCTCACACACATGGACATGCTTACAGGTACACTCATACACCCACACATTAACGCACTCACACATGGACACCTTCAAGCAGTCACTCACACCCCAAACATGCACACACACTCACAAGTTCAGTAACACTGAGGAGGCTCACACATACCAGCTGACCCACACATTCACTCCCACACACACATAACTCAAATGCATGTGCATGCTCACACATTCATTGGCACGCAAACTCACATTCACTCACTTGCACATTAACACACACACAGACATACAAGCGTTCAATAAAAAATCATACACATTAACTCACATATACAGACATTGGCACAAGCTGACTCCCACACAAACACATTTGTCACACACACACACGGGCATGCTCACATTCACTCATATGCACATGCTCACACCTTCCTACCCACATCCATTCACATATTCCCTCCTACACACACTCACATCCACTCATATGCATTGGTCACACATTAACTCACCTTTACTCACACAGACATGCTCACATAGTCACATGCTCACACGTAAGGGCACACTCACATTCACACACACAGACACACACAAGCACACTCTCCCCCATTCACTTGCATATGAGCACACTAATAAACTCACACAGTCGCGCAGTCACACACTCACGCATTCACTTGCATACGAACATACTCATACATTCATTCCCGCACACCAACCCCTTTATTTTCTCTTTACTTGGCCCTGACCCCTTCCTTTCAGCCAAACATTTGAATTCCCACCTTCTGAATTTTGGCGCCATAACCAGAGCACTGACCTGAGGGCCACCACAAACTAAGGGACTAGGATGAGTCCCTTCCCCTTCCTGGGCTACAGTCACCCCATCTGTAAAGTGATGGTTCAGGGACTTCCGTGAATTCAGATGGGCTCCCTGCAGTTGGGTGACATTTCATCAAGCCAGAAAGGTTTGCTGGGATTTGGCACATCTGACATAGACTCAGTCAGCTCCTTCTAGGGCCCCATGCTAGGTGGTGGGGTCGTCCCTGCTGGGAGCCCTTATCTCAGGACACTAGGCTAGCCCTTTGCTCTAGCTTCCCAGACTGCATCCATAAAGATTACTCCACCCCAGCGCTGGAAAAGATATCCAGACCTGTGACTGGACCAGCCTGAGCGGGCCCTCTGAGCTGGTGACAGTGAGCACCGACACTTAGACGTGCTTGACCTGCGTTAGCTGTGAGATCAGTGCTTGCACTATCCCCATGTGGGTACTCCATGAGAAAACCGGGCCTCAGAGAGGTTAGGTAACTTGCCCAAGACCACACAGCTAGTGTGTGTGTCAAAGCTCTTCACATCTGTCCTACCTCGCATGTAATGTAACAGCTTCTTCCTG
>JAQZBX010078877.1:0-14057 GCA_029593785.1 Cabassous unicinctus
ACTGAGCCACACCCGCTTCCCTACAACTATTATTTCTGCTTCTGGTGCTGGGCCCAAAGTCAGGAGGCCAGGCAGTCGGGAGGACAGATGTGGAGTATGGGAAATCAAGGACAAACTGGAGCCGGCAGGAACAAGGAGATACCACAGGGATGAACTGGAGCCTGCATCAGGCTCTCCCTGCTTCCAAAGCAATCAATGGTGTGGGTGATGTGCAGGTGGAGCTGGGCGCTTTGTCATGGAGCTAAACACACACCTGGCTCAGGAGTTGGAAAAGATGAAGGATAGATCCTGTGGGAGCCGAAGCAGCTGCGGTGAGTGCCGCCCCTTACCAAGGTGAGTGGAGACATCCTGTGTGCGTTGCAAAAGCGCCCAACTCTACACAGATTTTCTGAGCATGAACACAGCTTCTGTTTTCCAAATCTTGTGTAAATTTTCTATGGCTAACCCTAGCGCAGAACCTATTCAGGGAAAGAAACTCTGGAAAACCTAGTTCCAGTTTAGCTAAGTACGTTGGCACAGCACAAAGCCACCACAATGCCTTTCTATATTTGCCAAACCTTCTTCAGTTAGCATGTACTACTTTGATATCCAGGAAAAACAAAAACTTTAAAAGCCTCTAGAATGTCCTCCAAATATATGAAAAGGTACTCAATTCATTAAGCATCAGGAAAATGCAAATTAAAAACACAATAAGCTATCCCTACACAGCCACCAGAATGCCTAAAATGAAAAAGACAGATAACACTAATTGTTGGGTGAGAACATGGAGTAACTACAACTCTCATACATTGCTGGGAGGAGTATAAATTGCTACAACCACTTTGGAAAACTGCCATATCTACTAAAGTTGAGCATATGCATAATCTGTGATGAGCAATTACATTTCTGAAATGCACATATTCACCAAAAGATAGGGATAAGAATGTTCATAGCAGCACTATTTTTAAGAACTAAAACTAGAAACACTTCAAATAGCCACCAATAAAAAAAAAATCACAAACATAATATTAAGTGGAAAAAGCCAGACACAAAAGAGTACACACTTATGATTCCATTTATACCAAATTCAAAAGAAGGCAAAATTATTCTTTCTGTTAATCTGTGTATAGGTGTCACCCTTGGGAGAGTAATGACTGGGAGGGACCACGAGGCGGCACTTGGGGTGCTAGTGATACTCTGTTTCTTCATTTAGACTACATGGAGTGTGTTTGCCTTTTGAACATTTATTGAGCTGTATATTTATGATTTGGGCACTTTTATGTATATATGCTATACTTCAACAAAAAGTTAACAAAAAAGCAAAATAAAAAGTTACTAATCCTTGGTTTAGGGCACTAAGAATACCACTCATATCACAAGTGGAGGAGATCAAATGCAATGATGTGTATTACATTCCTTGGAAGGAAAAAAACCTGAGGAGTATTTAGACACAGCAATAAGAAGAGAGAATATTTAAGCTGCGTTGATAGCATTTTTTTTTTCCTTTGAAAGAGAGAAAGTATGTGTGTATGGCAGGGGAGGTGCTGGTTAGTAGGAGGTAAGAAGGGAAGACAGGTTTCCTGGTCCCTGATTAGCTGCTGTCACCGATGTGACAAACACTTGCTCTGCTTTCTCAGCTGAGAGCTCATGACCAAGAAGGAAATGTCACCGCCCCTGAAGTCAATCCCTTCACTGGCTGTAGGCGTCTCTCCAGCCCCTGAAGCCAAGCCGGACCAGATGTCAGGAATACCTATGAGCTCTAGAAGTGCCTTTCGGTCTTGGTCCCACTCCCCCAGTGCACACATACACCTCATCTGTGACCATCCTGCCTCCAAAGCTTTTCTCCTCACCAGCAGCCGTGAGAAAGACCAGGGTTATAAATTCAGCAAGGGCTTTGAGTGGGAGTCTCAGGACAACAGTAGTAGCATACATTTTGGGAGGCTGATTCGCTCCTGGAATAATGACATGCTTGCACTATCTTGGCTCACTGGGGTCAACTGGTTCTTTATCTGGCTCCAAAACCAGCATCATCGTCTTATGGAGCAGGAAAGAAACCCACAGCTCAAATATTTACCCTGAAGCGGAGACTAAGAATCACAGAGGAATCTATCCCGGGCAATACCACTGGAGAGAAGTTATTTTGTTCCTACTGTGTGCTCAGCATGACACGCCTAGCAAGACACCCAAGCCTCTCGGAGACCAGCAGAGGGCTCAGTACTCAGCCAAAGCCCTGAGTTAGAGCTTTTAAATCCGGATAGATTACTTTAGGTGACCAGTTCCCCCTCTTCCTGGAAGCTCAACCAATCGGAGCATTTTCTTCTACTGAAATCAGGTTAAAAGAAACACCAAGGACATGTGTATAAAGAAAGGTCTGGAATGATAACAGTAGTTATCTCTGAGTGGTAGATGGGGATTGACAGTTGTCTCTTCTTTGTATTTGTTAAGGCAGTATCTATAATGCTTAAGCACCCAGTCTCTGGAGAAAAAAACACTTGGGTTCAAATTGCTTTGCCAGGGGGCGGATGTGGCTCAAATGGTTGGTCGTCCGTCTGCCATATGGAGGGACCTGGGTTCGATTTCCGGGACCTCCCGGTAAAATAAAAACAAAACAAACAAACAAACAAAAAAAACAAATCGCTTTGCCGTGTACTAGCCACGTGCCTTTGGGCAAGTCACTTCATCTGTATGAACTTTATTTTTCTCACCTGTAAATGGGGATAATAATGTACCTACTTCATAGGGATATCATGAAGTTTGAAAGAAGCAGTGCACGTTAAGTGCTTTAGAACAGTCTGAAATGCAAAGAAAATAATCAGTGTGTTACATCTCCATGTTGTTTGATAATTTTTTCTATAACGAATACATATTTTTGTAAAAATAATAAGAGAAGGAAAGGAGGAAGGAAGGAAAAGAAAGGATGGTAGGAAGGAAGGAAGGAAAGAAGGGAACAAGGATAGCTCTGAAGGGGAAGACAGTTTGTAAGAGGGCATGTGGAGCTTTAGAGGGGGTGTGGGCAGAAGGAGGGAGGGACTCAGCCCTGGAGCTGGGGTTGACGTGGACTGTGACTCTTTTTGGCTTCAGCTGAGGAGCCATCTCTTTCCGCTCTGGGACACTGCCCCCTCCACTCCGAGCTCACACTTAAGTGCAATTGCCCCGATGAGCTCTACTCTGGGGCAGCTGTTTCTCAGAGATGCTTGGGACATGCTGGCCACCAGAGGCTTCCTGGCCATGGTCAGGGTCCGGGGTGACCTGACCGACTCAGCCCAAGGCTCATACCTTTTAATCTCCTGCTCTGAATGCCGTGCCTGTGAGCACTGTTCTAAATGCTTCGAAATGGTTGGGGATGGCTTCTCTTTAGTCCCTGGTGTTGTAAATGCATTTTATTTTCAATAAGACATTCACTGCAATGATATCATCAAGATAATTCTAGAAAGGAGACCCGGTCCTTAGGGGTACCAGCCTCTTTCCCCTTTCCTCTGGTTGTTCCTTTTCCTTTAAGTGGAGGCTGGCTCTGGCCCTCCAAGCCTGGCGCTCAGCACTAGCCAGGGGCTTTGCTTTCTGTCACACTGAGCATGCCTCCTGCAACCGCGGCCGGGGCCACACATTCTCCCATATTTGGGAGTAAGCCGGAGACTCGGAGGCATGTGGGTTTCTGTTTAAAATTCCAAAGCCAGCAGGGCATATATTATCCATTTCCTCAAATCCAACATGCTGTAAGAACATGAGTCAGAGTCGGATAAGCTTCTTCCCAGGGGAAGTAGTGTCATTTGGTTAGTGAATGTAATTAAACAAGGATAATGTTCACTGGCATTAGCTGCAGATTAATGCAGAGGAAAACAAAATCTCCATCTTGAGTTCACAATATTCCTGCCACGGTAACACAGTTTCCCCAAGTCTCCTTGATCAGGGAAGGCAGCCCAACCTTAATGCAATTTGAGGGGCACAGGAAGACCCCTCAATTAACTTTCCTTCCATATAAATGAATAATGCAGATATTAGGTATCTTGGGGGAGCATGCACATTTTTAAATTATCTTTAAGGTGTTTTTGTGAGAGGGGTCACATGTTAGCAAATATCGGTGAGGCTTATTTTATCTGATTGAATCCACCATCACCCAGGGCTGGGGGACTGAGAGCAGACTCTGGGGGAATAGAACTTGGGACAAATAAGATTTGATGAGCAGTGGGGAGGATATAGGACTTGCTGCACTTTGCACCCCAGTGGAGACATTTAGGAGGTTGCTCCAGGATGCCAGGAAGCAACATGGAGGCCTTATGCTTCAGAAGGGCTAAGGGGGTAAGAGGTCCAAGAGGAAAGTTAGGAAATGGGGAGGTGAGGCGGGCCTAGCAAGTACTGGAGACAGACGGCTTCTATTTCACACATTTGCCTAGAGAAGCCCTTCCCACAGTCATGTAATGGTAAAATAGAATGTTAATTCTGGAGAGGCCCTTGGAAGTCATTTAATCCAACTCCTCTTCAGAGAAGAGCAAAATGAGGCCCAGAGAGGTTAAGTAATTTGCCCAAGTTCACCCAGCAAGTTAGTGGTAGAGTTGAGATTTGAGCCAGGTTTTTTTTTTTTTTTTTGTCTTTCCACTATGTTGCTCCCAGGCACCATTTCCGGGAATGACAGAAGCTAACTCCTGTCTGATTCAGGCTGACCCCACTGGCCCACCCCACAAGTATCTACTTGGTCCTACATCTTCAGATACAACCTCTGCTCAAGGTGCTAGAAGCGATGCCAAACCATTCCTGAGAAAGCATATTCTCCTTCCACTCAGGCCCTCCCAGATTCTACAGTATAAACAATTTCAAAACATGTATTTTCTTAACTCCAGTTTAAAATGTGATAAATTTCATATAACTGAATTTCAAAACATATTGCTAACTAGATCAGTCTTCTGGAGCGAAAGAGAAAGGGAATTTGGATTTTCTTTTAATTCTCTGATGAAGCGTTCCTCCTTCCACCCCAGCCACTTCCTTTTGAAGCAAAGTAGTTAGACGTATAATTAATCTTTTTGGTGTGTTTCCTTGTGTTTTCATGTTTTCAAGTGCCTTTTCTGATGTAGGTCAAGGCATTTTGCTTTGCTTAAATGTGAGATTGTATTCTTTCTGCTCAAATAGAATGGAAAACACTTTTCCAAATAAGGAAGTTTTGCTGGAGTGTGTGTGGCCCAGGCAGCCACACACAATTGCTGGAGCTCTTAGTCAAGTGCAGTAGCTCCAGTAAACCGGTAAGCATTAGGGACTCATTAGCACTACTGCACAGCTGAATCCTTGCGGGGGGTAGCGGGGGGTGGAGACTGCCAGCAAATGTCTGTGGAAACCAGGGACACTTAAACTTACAAATTTGTAGACATGGCAAAATTTGGCTTTGGCACACTTCTACTTTCTACCTTCCCTTCTTCTCACCCCCCGAGTTCCACTAGGGTTTGCTCTCTATTCAAAATGGAAAGAGGATGCTCTGATTCTTTGTGATCAAACAGAATTGGGTTAAAATACCAGCTCTTTACATACTCTATGTGACCTTCAATCAATCACTTAACTTTTTGAGCCTATTTACTTTATTTTAAAGTAAAAATAATAGTACTCATTTCATGCAGTCGTTATAAGGAGTAAATGATCTAATAAATGCAATGGGCATAGTTTGCTCTAAATTTCCCTTCCTTAGACTCTAAAATTACGCTTTTTCCATCCTTTTTTACTACCTTTTCTACTATCAGAACATTGTAGTTTGGGCCAACCCTACTTAACTAAGGGTTAGGAGAAAAGCATGATTATTAAGGTAATTTGTGCTCAGGTGTGAGTAACGACAGCAAAAATTTATTAACCCATATGAATTTCTAACTGCTGTGGTCAGAGATGCTGTAAGTGAAATGAGGACTACCTTTGTGGTTAGGAGACATATTTGCAATGTCCCTTAATTTGTACCAGTAGGCCTTGCTCCACCTGCACCTAAGGCCTACTCAGCCTCTCAGGGTAAGAGAAGACAAATGCTCCATGAAAGTCTATAGAATCCTGGAAACTTGATAAACAGGGTCATTCTTTTTCCTTTCTAGACAGTAGAATGCTAATCATATTAGTTTAGAAACTGTTGAAAAACACATGCTCTTTGATATTGCTAAGGCGAGATCATAACATAGTGAGAATCTTTAACAAAAGCTTCTTCCATGAAGAGCAAAGGTCTTGAGTATGAAGGCCATACTCAGAAGGAACAGCAAGGAACCCCAGACCAACTAGATCTTGAGATAGCCTTGATGTTAAATGGTGTGGCCACTTTGGAAAACAGTCTGGCAGTTCCTCAAAAAGTTAAACATAGTTACCGTATGACCCATCGATTCCATTCCCAGGTGCGTACCCAAGAAATGAAATCATATGTCACACAATGACTTGTACACAAATGTTCATAGCAGCATTATCCACAATAGCCAAAAAGCAGAAACAATCCAAATGTCCATCAACTGGTGACTGATAAATAAAATGTGGCCATCCATACAGTAGAATATTACTCAGCCATGAAGAGGAACGGAGTTCTGATACTTGCTGCAACATGGGTGAACCTTGAAAACATTGTGAAAGAAGTCAGACACAAAAGAGCACATTTTGTATGATTCCATTTACATGAAAGGTCCAGAATAGGCAAATATATAGAGACAGAAAAATTAGATTATTACTTATCTAGGGCTTGGTGGGAGTGGACAGCCAATAGGTGTGGAGTTTCTGTTTGGGATGAGCCTTGAGTGTATTACTTGTTACCTTGTAGGTTCCTATAAATTGATTGGTTAAAAGGCCACAGGCCTCCTGAGGCCTGAAAAATGGCCCTGGTATTCTGTTAATACCAGAGAGTGGCTGCTTGTTGAGTCCAAGCATGGGCAAGTGGAGCCAGGAAGAGGGCCTCACACATTCACCATTCTGTACTCTGGTTCTCCTGACCAGAAACATAAATAACACAAGAAACAGGCCAGAAAATGGTACATTTTAAGTTTTTTGTAGTGTTCTGCTGTTTCCCCTTAAATCTGATTTCTCCTTAAGTTCTGGAAATAAAAGAAGCCTTAGTAAAGAGGAATTGTTATTTAAGATTGGCATCACTAGAAAAATCACATATTTCATAATTCCCCAGTCTGAATTAAAATGGAATGCACAAATCAGCTATAGGGAGATAAGACAGCATTGTCATCAAGATGCTCAATTGTTAGTAGATTTCTTTTTCACTAAAACAGAAGGACTTCAGGGGTCAAAAAGGCATTTAACTAGAATTGCTTTGTTTCAAAGATCCAAATGATCAATGGAATATATTGTTCGTATTTACTTCAGGATCAGTTTTGGTAAAAATGGCACCACTAAATTTCATGAATTGTATTGCCCAGGAAATTCTCCCTCCTGACTTGTAAAATGGGAAAAAAATAACTAAAGCACAATTGAGACCTTAAGTCAGCAGTCTCCATTTCCTCAGTTAATCTAAAACACAGACACCAAGGAAGCAGGATCAAATTGCTACTTTCCAGCTTAAAGCATGATTTGATAATGTAAGAATGCATTTAAATTAATAAACATACAAAATTAAGGTTGACTTTAAACCCATTTTTTAAATTGCAAAAGCAATGCGTGTTCATTATAAAACTGTAAAAATGCAGCATTATATATATTAATAATAATTGCTAACAATTAATAAGCATTTACAGTGTGCCTGGAACTCACAATATTACTGATGAGGTAATAATTATTCTATTTTCCTCCATCTTACAGATCAGGAAAATGAAACTCAGAGACATTAAATAACATGCCTAAGGTCACACAGCTTTTAAGTGGAATTTTAAATGTAGAAATTTTAAAAGTAGAATCAGAATTTTAAATCATGCAGTTATAATTCAGCACCTAAGCTCTTGAGTTCCTTTACAGTCTGAAGTAAAAGCCTCTATAAACTTCTCTAATCCCCTCCCCTCAAATTAATCGTTATTAACAGTTCACTATATATCAGAAAGATGAAGTTTAATAACTGGGAAAATTGACTTTCTCATAAAAATACCAATTCCTGGACCCAGGGATGTGAAAGCATATGTCCACACAAAAACTTGTACGTGAATGTTTATAGCAGCATTATTCACAATAGCCAAAAAGTGGAAACAATCCAAATATCCATCAACTAGTGATTGATAAACAAAATGTGACTTATCCTCACAATGGCATATTATTTGGCAATAAAAAAGAATGAAGTACTGATACTACAACATGGATGAATCTTGAAAATATTATACTTAGTGAAAGAAACCAGACACAAAAGACCACACAATGTATGATTCCATTTATATGAAATGCCTACAGTAGGCAAATCTACAGAGACAGGAAGTAGATTAGTGGTTGCCAAGGGCTGGGGGTAGCGGTAGTAGTGTGGAGTGGGAAGTGACTGTTAATGCATAGGTTTCTTTTTGAGATGATGAAAATGATCTAAAGTTGATAGTGGTAATGGTTGCACAACTCTGTAAACATACTAAAAACCATTGAATGTAACACTTTAAATGTGTGAATTTTATGGGACATAGATTATATCTCAATAAAACCGTTAAAATTTCAATTCATGATGGTGAAAGAACAATAGGATCAAAACCCATTTCGGTCGGTCCTTGAGTAATGAGCTTGCTGCTCAGATATGGCAAGGTTATAATGAGGAGAGAAAGCACAATTTTAAAAACCACAAGAAATAACCACAAAGTTACATGCTGACCAGTAGAGGGAAGAAGCGATAACTTACGCAAGAATCTATAGCATGTCTCTGAAAAAAAGAAAAAACGTTCAATCTATTTTGCTTTGGTAATTTTTTTATTAAGGGATTAAACAAGTATTCCCCGTTCCCCCTCCCTCATCCTCTGGAAACCGCTAATCT
Source organism: Cabassous unicinctus (assembly GCA_029593785.1). Lineage (NCBI taxonomy): Eukaryota > Metazoa > Chordata > Mammalia > Cingulata > Chlamyphoridae > Cabassous > Cabassous unicinctus. The sequence continues at coordinate 8,858 of JAQZBX010078877.1, forward strand.
GCTTTCTATCTCTGCAAATTTGCTTTTTCTAGTCATCTCTAATAAGCGATATCATAACATATTTGACCTTATGTGCCTTGCTTATTTCACTGAGCATAAGGTTTTCAAGGTTCTTTCATGTTGCAGCATGTCTGAGAACTTCATTCTTTCTTATAGTCTAATAATATTCCATCTTATGTATGTACCACACTTTTTTGTATCCATTAATTTCTGATGGACACTTGGGTTGCTTCTACCATTTGGCTCGTGTGAATAGGGCTGCTATGAACACTGGTGTATAAGTATGTTTGAGACCCTGTTTGCTTTCTTTGAGAATATACTTAGAAGTGGAATTGCCCATATTTGGTTCTGTAAAGACTATTTAATATAATTTAAAATATAACATTTCTGGCAAGAAGACAAGCAAAATAGCTATGATGGTGTGGTGGCTGATATCCAAACAGCCCCTGATAAACCTCTTACCCATGCTTTTGTGTAATTCCTTCCCACATAGAAATTGGGCTGACCTTCATTTTAACCAAGAGAATACAGCAAAGTGACACTGTACTTATTGGAATAAGCCTTAAGAAGACCTGGCAATTTCCGAGTTTGCACTATTGAGAGTCCTGAACCACCACATCTGCTGGAGAGATTACATGGAAAAGTGACTTGGAGAGACCATGTTGAAAGGGAGAGGTCTGATACTCCATGGAAAAAGAGATTCAGCCATCCCAACACCCCAGCTAGCCCAGCCTTCCAGCCAAGGCACCAGATACATGAATGGGCCGTCCTGGACAGTGCATCCTAATGGAGCCCCCAAATGACTGCAGCCCCATCTGACAGCACATGGAGCAGAACTTCCAACTGAGCCCCGGCAATCTGCAGAATCATGAGCCATAATCCGATGGTGGTGTTGTAAGCCACTGAATCTTGGAGTGGTTTACTATATATCAATAAATAACTGGAATGACTTTTTTGTTTGTTTTGTTTTCTGTAAATTTCCTAATCTCACAGGTGTTCGTGGGCTTTGCTGTTCTTAGGACTCTTCAGGCATGAATCTGACAGCATTTTTTCCTTTTTAAAAAACTTTTTATTTGGAAATAATTTGGGAAGTTACTGAAAAGTACACAGAGCTTCCATGTGGCCTTCACCTAGATCTTCCACATGTTATTATTTCTGAATCATTTGAAAATAAGTTGCAGACATGATGCCCCATTACCTTTTAATATTTCAGATTGTATTTCTTGAGTGCAAGGATACAGAATAACCATCAAAATTGGGAATTTAACATTGATCAATAATACCATCTAATCCAGAGACCACATTCAAATCTCATCCACTGTCCCTTTACCAACCCAAGACCCAATCTGGGATCAGGTGTTGCATTTAGTTGTCATATCTCTTTAGTTTTCTTCAACCTGAAACAGTTTCTCAGTCTTTAGGCCATTTTTCATGACTGCAATAGTTTGTTGTGGTTTTTAATTTTTTTTTTAATTAGAGAAGTTGTAGGTTTACAGAAAAATCATTTTAAAAAAATACAGTGCTTGGGAAGTGGGTGTGGCTCAGTGGATAGAGCCCCCGTTTACCATATGGGAGGCCTGGGTTCGGGTCCCGAGGCCTCCTTGTGAGGGCACGCAGGCCTGAGCAGTGCTGTGGGCTGATGCAGCAACCTCACGGCAGGAAGCGGGTGTGGCGCAATGGATAGAGCACCCGTTTACCATATGAGAGGCCCCAGGTTCGCTTCCCGGCGCCTCCTTGTGAGGGCAGGCCAGCCGTGGGCTGATGCAGCGGGACCTCACCCTCACAGTAAGGGGGAGATAAGCAGACATGGAGAAGACACGCAGCGAATGGACACAGCAGCACAAGCGGCAAGGGGGGGATAAATAAATAAATAAATCTTTAAAAAAAAAAAAAAAAATACAGTGCTCCTATATACTCCCCTATTGCTGACACTTTGCATTAGTGTGTTACCTTTGTTATAAGTGATTAAAGAATATTAAAATTGTATTATTAACTATAGTCTATAGTTTTCATTAGGTGTATTTCCCCCATATACCACCCTGTTATTAACACCTTGTATTAGTGTGATACATTTGTTACAATGCATTTATGTACATGTACTATTAACGATAGTCAATCGTCTACAAATAGGGCTCACTGTGATATACAGTACTATGTTTTATCTTTTAGTTTTTACTCTTGTAACATATATACAACCTAAAATTTCCCCTTTTAATCACATATACATATATAATTCAGTGCTGTTAATTATACTCACAATAATGTGCTACCATCATCACCATCTATTTCCAAAACTTTACAATCAACCTAAATAGAAACTCTAAAAACTAAGCATTAACTCCCCTTTCTCTACCCCCAACCCAGTTCCTGGTAACTTATATTCTAAATGAAGTTAGGTTTTTCTAATTAGTTCATATCAGCGGTATTATACAATATTTGTCCTTTTGTGTCTGGCTTATTTCACTCAACATAATGTCTTCAAGATGCAGCCATGCTGTCGCATGTATCAGGACTTCGTTCTTTTTTATGGCTGAATAATATTCCACTGTATATATATATACCACATTTTGTTTATCCATTTATCGTTTGATGGACATGTGGGTAGATTCCATCTTTTGGCAATTGTGAATAATGCTGCTATGAACATCAGTGTGCAAACGTCTGTTCAAGTCCCTGCTTTTAATTCTTTTGGGTCTGTACCTAGCAGCAGGATTGCCAGGGTAATATGCTAATTCTATACTTAGCTTCCAGAGGAACTGCCAAACTGTCTTCCACAGTGGCTGTACCATTATACATTTCCCCCAGCAATTAGTGAGTGTTCCTCTTTCTCCATATCCTCTCCAACACTTGTAGTTTTGTGTTTCTTTTTTTAATAGTAGCCATTCTAGTGGCTGTGAAATGGTAGCTCATTGTGGTTTTGATTTGTATTTCCCTAATAGCTAGTGATATTGAGCATCTTTTCATGTGCTTTTTAGCCATTTGTATATACTCTTTGGAGAAATGTCTATTCAAGCCTTTTGCCCATTATTAAATTGGGTTGTCTTTTCACTGTTAAGTTGTAGTATTTCTGTATATATTCTGGATATTAAACCCTTATTGGAGATGTAGTTTCCAAATATTTTCTCCCATTGAGTAGGTTGTCTTTTCAATTTCATGATAAAGTCCTTTGATGAGCAAAAGTTTTGAATTTTGATGCGGTCCTACTTATCTTTTTTTTTTCTTTTGTTGTTTGTGCTTTGGGTGTAAAGTCTTACCTAACACAGGATCCTGAAGATGCTTCCCTACATTTTCTTCTAGGAGTTTTATAGTCCTGGTTCTTAAGTCTTTGATCCATTTTGACTTTATTTTTGTATACGGTGTGAGACAGGGGACCTCCTTCATTCTTTTGCATATGGATATCCAATTCTCCCAGCACCATTTGTTGAAGAGACTATTCTTTCCCAGTTGAGTGGACTTGGCATCCGTGTCAAAAATCACTTGGTCAGAGGGGGCAGATGTGGCTCAAATGGTTGGGCGTCCGTCTGCCATATGGAGGGACCTGGGTTCGATCCCTGGGACCTCCTGGTAAAATAAAAAAATATATATATAGAAGGCGCATGGGCTGCCAGACTCTGTGTGCCGGTGAGCCGCCAGGCCCCGGGAGCCATGCAGCAAGATGATGACGTAACAGGAGAGAGACACAGGGGAGAGACAAGACGAGATGCTCCGAAAACCAGGAACTGAGGTGGTGCTGGTGGCAGAACACCTCTCTCCTACATCGGAAGTCTCCAGGATCGAATCCTGGTGAAGACTGCAGGAGGAGGATGAGAAGAGATGGCAGGAAACAGACACAGAGAATTGCCCAGCGAATGGACACAAAACAGCAAAAAGGGGAAGGGGGGTTTAAAATGGGTAAAGTAAATAAATAAATCTTAAAAAAAAAAATCACTTGGTCAGGGAGCAAGTGTAGCTTGGTAGCTGAGGCCTGTTTTGCATGTACGAGGTCCCAGGTTCAATTCCTGGTACCGCCTTAAAAAAAAAAAAAATCAATTGGTCATAGATATGAGGGTCTATTTATGAAGTTAATTCAATTCCATTATGATCTCAATAGTTTTGAAGAGTCCAAGCCAATTTGGGTTTGTCTATGTTTCTTCATAATGTATACATTTTGGCAGGAATATCACAGAAGTGACGCTGTGCTCATTTCTGTACATATGGATTGGCACATGATGTCAATTTGTACCATTAATAGTGATGTTAACATTTATCACTTTGTTACCATGGTGCTTGTCAAGTTCTCCATTGTAAAGTAATTAACAATTGTTTTGTGGCAAGAAGTTTTGAGACCATGTAAATATCTTGTTCTTTATGAAACTTTCACTGGTCATACCATCCATTCATGATACTAACCTGAATAAATTATTGCTCTGATGATTACCAAATGTGGATTTTTAAAATCCTATCATTCTTTCTAGATTTCTTAAATAGGATAGAGCTTCCCTTCCAACCATTAATTACTTAATTAATATCAGTGTGGACTCAAGATTTTTATTTTACTCACAAGGTTACAACTGCTATTATCATTATTTATTTTGATACTCAAGTTGTCCCAGACTTGTCCATTGGGAGCCCCTTTATGCTGGTTACTATGTCTGATAGACATGTCCCCATCATTCTTGGAGTACTTCTTTTTCTTTCTGGTATCATAAAATATCCCAAATACATCTTACATTTTCCCTGCTGCAGAACTGGAGCCAGTCATTTCTCCAAAGAGCTCTGGTTTCTTTTAGTGGATAACGGTATTTAGAAACCAAAATCTAAATATGCTTTTGGAATGCCATTGCTTTCAGGGCCTCTCAGTGGACAGAGTTAGAACACACACAACTATATTTGCTTCTTTATATCTATCTATCTATCTATCTATCTATCTATCTATCTATCTATCTATCTATCATAATCATCATCTATCTAATCTATCAACCATCTATCTAATCTGTATGTATCATCTGTTAAAGATCATGGTACCAATACCTCTGATTCCTACCCAATACTACAGGGTTTATTCTAGACTTCCCAGTTTCCATATTGGTGACTCCTTCCTCTGATAGTTAGAAATCTGTATTTACTTATTTCACCCTGGACATGCTAACCCTCAACATTTACAAAACACTAGCTGAAAGCTCAGCCCCAATGAAGGGGGAAAAGGAGATGGCTTTCCCCC
>JAQZBX010078878.1:0-14056 GCA_029593785.1 Cabassous unicinctus
TTTTTTCGTTTGTTTTGCTTGTTGTCTGTTTTCCTTTTTTCAGGAGGCACTGGGAACTGAACTGGAGACCTCCCATGTGGGAGGCGGGTGCCCAGCCGCTTGAGCCACATGCGTTCCCTTGACCTACTCATTCTATGGTAAAAGAGGAGAGAAGAGAGCACATGAAAGGGGTCTACACTGCCAAGGGAGGGGCGCCCCATGGCTTCCTCCCACCTCTGGACTCTAGAGACATTTCGCTAAATCCCCATAGTCCAAAGTGTACCGCATTGGGGAAAGCACAGGCTTTGGGGTGAGAGGCTCCCCACTAGCTGTGAGACCCTGGGCAAGCCACTAAGCCCCTCTGAATTCCATCTGTAAATGAGGAGAGAGGAAGTGAGATAATGCTTAGACAGAAGCTAAGATGGCGGACCCTGCCCTTCCCGACAGTGACCGGCACACAGGATGCGCTGACTGGCAGCTTGACGGGAAGCTCGTTTCTTGGAAGCTGCCGATTGTTCTCCCTCTTGGCGGAGGGACACAAGCACAGGTTAAATATGATAACACAGCCCTCAGCACGTCTTCCCCCTGCTCGAAAACTCTGTGACTCCCTATAGAGTCAACTTTAGGACCCTCTGCCCCGCCAGAGACCTCCATTATCCTCCACCTCCACCCCTGACTGAGAGCTCACGCCATACGAGATGATTCTGTGTTCTCCAAGCACACCTGGCAGGCTCAGCCCTCGTGCCGTCACTCAGGTGCTCTTCCAAGCCTGTGCCCTCCACAGGGTGCAGGTCTGTTCAGGCCTGTGTCTAAGCGTGTGGGGTGCATTTCCCCCACCTGTCTGTGAGGGGTGGGGGGCAGAGCCTGCCATTCCTTCCTGTGCCTACACGGGGCCTGGCGCACAGAAAGGGTCTGAAGAGAACACCCTCACAGTAGGGGGCTGCCCTGGGGGGCCTAGATAGCCATGTGGGCCTGAGCCTTGGCCCTCCAAGAAGGCAGAGCCAAGACCCAGGCTCTGACAGATCCCACCCGCTCCCTGCTTGGAGGCCGGGCTGCCCCCGCCCCAGTAGCAGGGTATCTGTGCAGTGTCAGCTGAGGCTTCCCAGCTGTCTGTAGCCATGTTACATTATTTCAGGCTCGCTAATTAGACATCGTTAAACACAAGGTTCCCTTGCTGCTCTGGCAGCGGCTGGAGCCCAATTCCCACCAGCCAGGCCGGCTTCCTCTCCCAGACCCCTGGGCCCCCATGTAGGGCGCTAATTCCAACCCTGCAGGGCCATCTCTGTGCTGCATGCCCCTGGGGCTCAGTGGATCAGGTCCCCTGAGGCTGTCAGTAGATGCTCAGGCCCCAGACTAGGATGATGAAAGGGGACATACCAGGGAGACCTAGGGGGTCTCCGGAGGAAGAGGACAGATGTACCCACGTGAGCAAGGTCAACTCATTCAGCCGTGAGGAACCCTAGATGATCTGCCAGGAAGTAAGCAGAGCAATTCTTTCTAAGATGCTAGGCCAGTTTTTCCCTACCCCATGGCATGCTTCTGGGATGACTTCCCCTGCACTAAGTTGGTGTTAATTAGTGAAAATTATCTAATGCAAGCTCATTTTAACATTAGCTTAAAGCTAAACATAATTAGGAAGATAAATCAGCTGCTAAAAAAAAAATCCAGTGAAGATACACAAACGATTTTTAGGATCATCTGCTGGATTGGGTTACTGGCCTCAAGCTCTCAGCACTATACAATTCGTGGGCAGAGCAAGGTGTGACTCGAGCGACACCTGCCCTGCTGAGGTGTTTCTTGACAGATCCATCAGGGCATGACAACCAGCGCTAGCAGTTTGCCTGGGGAGGTTCTGAGAAGCCAGGCCACGTTCCCAGGAGAGGCAAGTGGAGGGTGCAGAGAAGGGTGCGGCTGGCGAGGGGGATCGGGGGGACACTTAGGTGACACAAAATGTGTGAGGACACCCGCACCCAGGCCTTCAGCTTTGCACCCACACCCCACTCCCTGCCTGCCCCACTCTTCTTCCATAACTGGCTAATTCAGCCGTCAATTCCCTCTGGAGGGCTCCGCTCACCAGGTTTCCACCTGCCCAGGTGGGGTGCCCCTGCTCCCTGGGCTCTGCACCCCGGGTCTGCCTCTGTCTCAGCACTCATCCGGAGGGCCACTGGAGCTCGGTGGATGGAAGTGTACGAGTCAGACTCATCTCAGTTCCCATTCGGCTCCATTGTTCACCAGCAGCCTGACCTTACGTTCTCTGAACTCAGTCCTCATCTGCAAAATGAAAAGTTGCTGGCTGGTTGTGAAAATTAAATGCGATAAAATATCCTAAAAGGGCTGGCGCGTGCCTGGCACATAAGTAATAAGTAATAGTTACCAACACAACCGCCTCACTGCATTTTCTCTCTTTCTCTTTTTCAGACTTTCTTTTAGACTGAGGGGCAGGTCCTTGTTTCACTCGTCTGTAAATTCCTGGTACCTGGCACATAGTAGATTCTCAGTAAAACAAGTTGGATGAGTGAATAAATGTGGAGACGCTCTAGGCAGTCCCGGAAACCAGCCACGGTACCCTCCTGGGACGGGGTTAGGGAAAGCCAAAGCCTGTCCTCCAAGATCCATGTAACTGTAGAGTCCTAGTGCCCGCCCCCACCCCAACTATCTTCTGACTCACTGCTGAAAACCAAGCAAGAACTCTTGTCCAGAGCCCGGGCTGTGAGCGGCCTGGCAGGATGACGACCACGGTACAAGCTGGGCTGGGGATGAGCTTCCAGATTAATTGGAAACCCCGGCCAGAAAACTAACAATTAGAAGAATCCTAGTCTTCTAGGGCCAACCTCCAGGGCCAAGGTTCTAGAGTCATTAGCAAGTTCACAGACTGCACAGATCTCAGAGAAGGAAAAAGGAAACTAGGGAAGGCAGCAGCTCCAGCAAAGGCTGCTGGGTGGTGCACCTGGGGCGGAGAGTAGGGATGCTGGAGTGACTCAGGACAGTGCCAGGACAGGTGGGCAGTCAGCCAGAACCCGCCCCTGGGCTCATTTGTTCTGTGCCCTGCTCTCCCCACCCCCAGCTCAGATTGGAAGCTAGGCCCGGAACAGGCTCTGCTTTGTAGACTCTGAGGAAAGGGAGGCGGATATGGCCACCGGCCAAGCTGGGGCAGCATTCCTGGGGATAAGGACATGGAGGGAATGACGGGTGCTGGGCTGGGAATCCCATCAAGGTCTCAGCCTGTCAGGGAAGGGCACATGTCCCTGGATCCCGGAAGGTGGCCGTTAGGAGCACAAAGTAGGTCCCCGGGAGCTACCCAGACCCAGCTGCCCCGTGATGCCTGCCTGATGTGGCCAGGCAGGAAAAATCGTCCTCCCCTGTTCAGCACGGCTCAGGGTGGCCAGGGCTTGTGAACTTGTCCATCTCCAGAGCTAGTCCATGAACTTCCCAGGACCTCACTGTGAATGTTTCTGGAAGTTTTAGAGGCAAAAGATGACCCCAGAGGGCAATCCCCAAGAGTAACCTGCACCTGTATGCAGCAGGCCACACGCCTCACCCTCAGACCCAGGGTGGAATCCAGCCAGCCTCTCCTGAGTTCCAGGACCTTGGGCTTTCTCTGCACTTGGGGAAAATGCCGCTTTCCTGGCAAGGTATTGAGGGTTGGATTAACTAAAGGAAATAACACGCACAGCACCTCTCTCTCCACAATGTTAATCCCTCTTAATAGAAATCCCTTTCATCTGCAAATGCTAAAATGGTCTTGCATTAGATTCTCAGAGCAATCTTGTGAAAGTGAGCAAGGCAAGGATTGCCCCCGTTTCACAGATAGGGAAACAGAGGCCCAGCAAGGTCAGGTAATTTGCCCAGGGTTACCAGTGAGCAAGGACGGAGTGAGCGAGAGCCTCCTGAGACCACTGCCGAGCAGACCTGGCTTCACTACCCACAAAATAAGGAGGTTGGGAAGAAGGCACCCATTTCCCAAGGCCCAACTTTTATTTTCTAACTCACTGGGAAATACTCATCCTGAGTTTCAGGGACCCAAAGGGTCAGACTTCAAGGCTTCCTCCACAAGGAGCAGAGCCTGGCTTCCCTCCCCTCCAAAGAGGGATACAGCCCCAGGCCAGGATGACGTCAGGGCTAAGGCTCAGCACCACCCCAGCTCTACGGGGCCTCCTCCCTCAGTGAAAGGAAGAAGAACTTTCCAGACTGCCCCTGGGCTCTTTGGGCTGGGCCTGTGCAGTCAGCCAGGCCCTTCTGGATGACTGTGGAGAACACCCTTGGGGATCCCGGGTTTAGGCACAGGGGAGGCCCTGTACCTTCCTGGATGTCCTTGCCGCGGCCCCCTGCAGACAGCGAGCTCAGAGGCAGGCAGCCAGCCAGCCTGCCAAACCGCCACCACCAAATCAAGGCCAACGGACAAATGGAGGGCAGAGGGCAGCCTCTCCTCTCACTCACAGGAGGAAACGTGCACACGCGACCCTCCAGCCCCACCAGAGAAAAGCAACTCCTCACTCAAAGCTCCTGGCTGGGGCAACCGCACTTCCCTCCCCTGCTCTGTGAAAAAGAGAGGGCAGCAGTCACTTTCCAGAATATTTAACGTGTGTGCGAGACTTTCCAGGTACCCTCAGCTTTCGGGTTCTGCCTTGGTTTCCGCACCACCCGGAGACGGAGGTTTTATCCTCCCTACTTTACAGGCCAGGAGCCTCCAGAGGGAAGTGATTTCCTGGAGGGAGGGGACACAGCTGGTAAGTGAACGGATCAGGATGGAAGCTAAGACCTCCCAACGTCAGGGCCCGTCTTCTGTCCTTGACATGAAGCTGTGTCTCCACTGCTTGGGTATTTTGGCTCCTGGGATCAGAGATTAAGCATCAAGGAGCAAGGCTCAGAAGCCAGTAGCCAAAGCGCCGGGGACTTGACAAGGATGTTCAGTCAGGCTGGGCAAGACCCCGGGAAGGAGGAGAGGCACTCACTCCCTGGAGCTGCAGCTGTGCCATCGTCCACCAGCCTTCATGAGACAGGGGCTCTGAAACTGCCCATTGCCTCAGTCACGTGCGGAGAGGAAGAAGGGCTGGGCCCAGGGGACACTGTGTGGGGCCGCCAGGTCCCTGGGTTGCCCTGAGAGGCCTCCTCTTGCTCTGCATTCACCATGGGGACTGGAGGGCAGGGATGTGAGCCAGCTGGGGTGGGGGTGAGGGAGAGATGTGCTCTATGCACTTAAGTCAGGCTTCTAAAAGGCAGCCTAGAAGCTCCTGGACAAAGTCAACTGGCCCACGGAGCCGGAAGAGGAGAAGAACAGGGGAAAAAGGGACGTGGAGAGGCACTGGGAGCAGGTCTCAAACAAGGTGGTAAGACGGTTAATGAATATATTTTCAGACTCTCAGATTTCATGAACCAGGAACATGTGTATGTATATACACATACAAACGTTTTGTATGTATCTGCTTCATCTCTACATCCCATGCCCAGCACAGTGCCTGGCAGGGGAGAGGGAAGGTGTTTGATACTATTTGCTTAACGAGGAAAGCACCAATTGAGCCTAATGGGGGCCCTATTCAGTGGCCAAGGCTGCCATCCGCACAGCCAGTCTCACGGTGAGGTGAGCTTCTGATTCCAAGCTTTTGCCACACCTCCTGGGCATCTGTATCCCAGCTGTTCGTGCCCCATTAGCTGCCCACAGGCTCTGATCAAGCCTGCCAACCCCGTCCAGCCATGCCTCCTGCTCCAGAGCCTTTCCCCAGATCACTCTGACCCACCTCCAACTGGTCCCCCCCAGTTTAGAGCATTCTCTCTGCTGCCAGACAGCTTGTTACAATGGGAATTAAAGAAGCCCCCTGGGTAATGTACAATTCAACGGGGGACTCCTCCAGTCACTTCCTTCTCTAGATGAATGGACAGTTTTCAATCCTTTAAACAAATAATTAACTGCCTGTGACAGTGCTAGGCACCATTGGGGCCATGCAAATGAAACTAAGGGCAGTAAGATAGACTCTGCTCTCCCAAAGCTTCCAATTCAGGAGGAAGAAAAAAATGGGCTCTCCCAAAGCTAGCCATGTGCCAGGCACATAAAATGGTAGGAACAAGAATCCATGTCTGAGAACAAAAATCATTTCTGGATCAAGAACTTGAAGTGCCAAGAAAAAGTGGCATCTGAATCGGGCCTTGAAGGAAAGGGGATGGCTAGGAAATGGCCTGGCTACTCTCTCCACTCTTCCTCGTCAACCAGGCAAGGAGCAGTTCCTATTAACAACAGCTACCTAGTCTAGCAACTTCCTTCCCCTGGGTCGTTTTTATAATCTTTGTAGGATCACTGGTAATCCTTTTCAAGGATCTAGAGAAGCTGTGTAATCTCCTTGTCCTTGGTTTAAAATAGACAATTATTTCACCCTTCTGGACCCGAGGGCTCCTCTGTGCAATGGAGATAATACCCTACCTTACAGTGTTCCAGGTGCAAAGGAAATGGGGCGGTTTGTGGGAAACCAGGAAGAGCTAGGGAGCAGGTGCATTTGGGCATGGGGCCCAGGAATGCAGCGGTCAAGGGTCAATCTTTGTGGTGGGGGCCAGTAAGTTTTCCTCTGTTTCTGAAGCACAAGGCAATACTCTCTAAACCTACCCAGCAGCTTCAAAGATGGATGCAGCTGAGCACGAGGGAGGCTGGCGCAATCCCATCCTTCCTGCTGAGCTCGGATGAGCTCCTGGACAGGTCCTCAGCAACTGGGTCCTTCCCTAACCAGGCTCAGGGCCTGGGTTAGTGCCCCTCCTGCCATACCTTCTGTCAAGCAGTCATCATGCTGGATTATAATGATGGTTTAGAGGACTACTCGGCTGTTCACGAGCAGAGAGTGTTTTAGAGTCTGTTTTCTACTAAAGTGTTCCGCACACTGTAGGCTCAAAATATCTGTCAAATGGCCAAACGGAAGCACTGTCCTTCCCACTCATTAGCCCATCTAAACTGCAATTGTTTGGTTCTCCTACTCTGGCTTTGTAAATTAGAACCAAGAGGTCCCCACACAGTAGGTCCACTCCCTGGCAGTTACAATGATCCCTGCAGCCCAAACATCAGCAACGTCCCTTGGTCTTCTCTGCTAGCAGGGGTCAGGCCAGGAGCTCTTTTCTAGGTCCCTGAAGCCACTTTTTCTGCCTGTAGTTTAAGTAGACAAAGCACACCATTTGTTGACACTGAAATAAGCAGATAACTCGGGGGAAAATGAAACAGCGGTGGGGAACCCCACCCCACACGCAAACACAGCAGAATGTTTGAATGCTAGTTTTCAGGGACAGCCTGGGAAGGACTTCATGCCTTTTCCTGAGGCCAGAGAGCAGATAACTTAAACTGACCTCCTCAAAGGGCTTCCTCCCACCGCACATGGTTCCATCTCCACCCCAGTCTGGGCTGTTTTCTCACTGGCCACCACCCTCTCCCCCTCCTCCCGGATCCATATGTTTTAAGTGTCCCCATAAATAGACTCTTATCTCCTTGCTCCATATCCCAGAGGACCAGGTAGGGAATGGAATCCCTCACTGGTCTGCAACTGAGGGCAGGTCACAGAACTCCCCGAGCCTCAGTTTCCTGTCCTCACTTGGGAATAAAAATGACAGCACCTCACAAGGTTGTGCTGAGGATGAAATGAGCTAAAATACAATACGGCACATAATCGGCCCTCACGTGTGCATGCCCTTCTGCCTCCCCTCCACAAGGCCACTCAGGTCTGTGCATGTACATGGCCCCATGCTCTGCCCCACCCGGCCTTCCGTCAGCCAGACTGCCTGGAAACAAAGGAAAGTCCCTCCCTCAGGGTGAAAGGGAAGAAGGTGAATCTAATCAATGACCACAGAAGGCTACTTGCCAATTGGACAAGCAAGGGGTGGAGGGACAGGCTGTGGAGGTCAGAGGGCATAGTCTTTAGAGCAGAAGTTAAGGATCTGGGTTCTAGTTCCTGGTCGTCCTATAACCAACCACATGACCTCTGGGCACTCCCCTTTCCTTCTCACCTGTGCAAAAAGATCTCTGTCCTACCTACTTTGCCAATTCTTTGAGAAGAAGGTACAGACTGAAGAACAGTGATTAACAGTGGCAGAATGTGGGTCCAGAGTGCCTGGGAGTTGGGTGGGCACAAGCAGGGTCAGAAGCTGCTTCTTCCATAGGGATGGTCACCTGCCTTGGACCAGTTTTAGGACCCCCACATCAGGCTCCGCATAGCACTCAGCTCCCACCAGGACAATCTTGTTTCCTGCCCATCAAACCTGCTGGCTTTTCTGGAGTAAACAATTCTCGCTCCTGCCCCCAAGTCTCTTACCGAGAAACTGCCCATTCCAGTTTACTTCTCTCTTCCCTTCCAACTCTGAACTCATCTCCCTCAGGAAGCCTTCCCAGATTAGGCACACCCAGCTCCAAAAATGGTTTTCCTTCCAGCAGATTCCCCAGCTTTTGAGTGAGCTCTTGGATGACAAAAGGCCACAGCTCATATCCTTTTTATGGCTAGTGCCTGACCCACAGTAGATACTTCGGAAACAACTATTGGTTAAACATGTACACATTGGATTGACTCACAGCTGTTAAAGTTGCTGTTATTAAATATTTAAAGAGAGATGAACACCCCACGACACAGGAGAGCCCTGTCATCCCACATGGGAGCAGAGCCCCAGTGGGCAGGGCCCAGTCCCTCCATTCTTGTCACGGGTACACAACCCGAGATGGCCAAGCCAGTTCCATTCAGTCTCCCTGGCTTAATCCTGCTGCACCAGCTCTTCAGACAGCGCGGTAGCGCACACGGTGGGGGAAGACCGAGAGCTTTGGCATTTGAAGATCAACTTGGCCACTTACTAGCTATGTGTGACCTTAGGCAAGTCACTTAACTGTTCTGAATCCTGTCACCTTTTTCTCTAAAAATAAGGAAAACGCCCATCTCACCGGGTTGCTGTGGAAAGCGAGTGAGAAAATGCAGTAAATCATCAGCACAGTGGGTAGCACATATTAAGTGCTAAATAAATCGAGGCTTTGTTAGCATTACACAAGAGACCCCAACTACAGCCTACTGCCCATTACTGCCACCCACCTTCCTTTTCCCTCCTCTGTGTTCAAACTTACTTTTTGCTTTTGCAGAATGCAGTATACAAAGAAAGCTCAGTCAGTCTAGGAGGAATTGCTTAGAGAGGCAGTATGGAAATATGGACAGTGAAAAGCTAATCCTTCTTTTGGCTACCAGTCTAGTCAACAACCAAGATCGCCCCTCTGAGGGAGATGAGCCCACCACTGGACTTCCTAGGTTAATCTTCCTTTCCCAGGCCCATCAGCCTCCACACTCCCTGAAGTGGATTAGAATGGTGACCTCAAACCACTCCTGTTTTATATTCTGAATTGAGTATCAAAGGCTGCTGGTGATTTTTTTTAAACAGATCTCAGTGCAGGGGAACCAGATTTAGCAAATAAAAATACAGGACACTGTTAAATTTGAATTTCAGATGTCCATTTGGGACATACTGATACTGAAAAATGCAGTTGTTTATCTGAAATTGAAATTTAATTGGCCGTCCTGTATTTTAACTGGAAACCCGACGCAGGTACCTTTACCCAAGGGCACAGAGTAAAGCTTAAAATCTTCCGCCCGCCCTACAGCCTCCAGGGCCTGCCGGCCAGTATTCTAACCAGCCACCCTGGAAGCGCCTCCTCCTTTCAACCCGCAGGCAGGCGGATGTGGCAAGTGGGAGCTTTTCTTAGAGCTGCGGTATTGCCTTTTCAAAGTGCCCAGAACAGTGTGAAGCGCATAGTAGGTGCTCAGAACACATCCCCTCATTCTTTCCAGGCTGACTGAGCTCCAGGGCTGGGAGCCAGGCTAGCCTTGACAGGGGCAGGCCTCCCCAGGGTGGCATGGGGGTGGGGAGGCCCCTTCCCCCCACTTCCTGGGGGTTGTTTTGAAGATCAAAGGAGAGAAGGGCCAGGGATGTGTTTTGTAAATCACTGGCCACACCTTTGAGTGGTCCACTTTACCACAGGGCCCCAGTGCCACCTCCCTTCCCTTGGGAGAGGGAAGCGACAGGGAAACAGAGCAGAGCAAAGCGGCACCTCTGGTCACTAATAAAGACGGCTAACATCCGTCCAGCGTCTCCTAATGTGCCAACACGCTCACATCCATCCTCTAGAGCCCTATAGCCCCAGGAGGGAATGGGTTCTGGGCCCACTTTCCAGAGGGCCGTCAGGGTGGCCTGCCCCAGGCCCAGCCTCCGAGGTGCGGGCTGCGGTGGGAGTGGGCGTGTGGGCACAGGGCCAGGACCTACCTTCTGGGCCTGTTGGACCATCTGCCTGACCACCTGCTTGAGATGGGGCGCCTTCTCCTCCTTGGGGGGGTGGGTGAAGAGGGTGACGCGGCTCACTCCACGGTAGAAGCCGGTGTCGGTCCAGCCTAGGTCCAGCGGGGGCACTTCGGTGTCGGAGCGATCCGGCCAGTAGGCCAGGGACTCGCCCGGTTCTTCCAGGGCCTGCGCCGGGGCCTTGGCCTTGGCCTTGCTCTTGCCCCGGGGGGCGGGGGCTGCGTCCTCGTAGGGGCTCCAGGCGGCGCGGAGGGCCTGGCGCTCCAGGCTGGAGAGGAAGTCCCGCAGCCGCTCCGCCGTGACCCGCTCGCGGTAGGCCTGCTCGCCGCCGCCCAGCAACGCCTCCAGCGCGGCCCGCCGCCGCTCGCAGTAGTGGAAGGCGGCCTGCGCCTCAGTCAGCCTCGCGTTCACGTGCGCCTCGTCCAGGCAGCTCAGCTGGGACTCCGCCATGGCGCCCGGGCCGCCCGCCCCGACCCCAGCCAGCGGCTCCCAGGTCCCACCGCCTCACCTGGAGCCGCCGAGGGGCGGGGCTCCCTACCTGGCCGCGAGGTCGGCCTCGGCCCGCCCCGCGGACGCGCGCCGGCCAATCCGCGCGGCCCCGAGCGCGGGCGCGGCCGTCGGGCGGGGAGGGGTGGGCGCGGCCGCGGGGCGCGAGCGGCTGGCGGGGGCCCGGGGGTGTCCCCCCGCGGCCGGGCCAGGCTGGGGTCAGGAGCTGCCGACTGGAGAGAAGCTTGGAGCCGGGCCATACGCGGGCCCACGTGCGGCCTCCGGCCCACTCCGCCTCCCGGCCCTTCAATGGGGACAAAGGTTGGCGACCTGACCCTTCCCGCTGCGGGTCCCAGCCGGACCCGTCGCGCGTGCTCGTTCATTCTCCCGGCAGGGAGGGCCCCGAGCACGTGTTCCGGCCCGGGCGCCTCTCGGCGGCGGATCTGAGCACCCCCAAGTCGAAGGTCTGAGGGCCCGGCGGGAGCCCCACCGGCCGCCCGCTGCCGGGCGGGATCGTGACGGCTGGGGAGGGGGCGGTTAGGGTGTGAGAGCGAAATGCTAAGGAAGCCGCGCCCCACCCACGCGACCCAGTTCTGCGACTCGTCTCTACAGGCCTCCAGGGGTTGTCAATCCAACACCTTCAGCGCTGTAAAAATGTCTCTTTAAAAAAGCCACCCAAACACAGAAAGGATGTAAGAGCATTTTAATTTGTGTGTGTGTGTGTGTGTGTGTGTGTGTGTGTGTGTGTGTGTGTTTAGGCAGGATAGGCTGCCAGAGGCCTGATCTCTATGTTAGCGATTCAAAATCTATGTTTGAGCTCAAGGAAGGAAGCAGCGTGCACACACACACACACACACACACACGCGCACACACGGCGGCGTCGGCAGCTCTGCTGTTTCCCATCGGATTAAACACAGTCTCCTTAGTCATTAACATATTATTTTCTTCATGTGCTGCTGTACAATTTGATTCTCCACATTCAAAATATTTTCAGATCATAGCAACCAAAGGTTCACATTTCTCTCATTTTATAGCAGCATCTTAGAGCTGGAAGCAGCCGTAGAGACTCGCCCAGCCCCCTCATTTTACAGGCGAGGAAACGGAGGCCCAGGGACAGGCAGTTTGCCTTGTCCACTGTAAAGAGAGGCAGAGCCTGGGGACTGCCAGGCTCCTTATGTTCTGGGGATCTTTCCCTGACATCAAAACCACCTTTGCCTTTTCTTTCTTGTGAAATGATGGAAGGTGAGTGAAGACCGGCTTTTAACTTCAGGGAATTTGAAGAGGTCACCTAACATTTCTTATGGACTGGAAAAACTAGAGGATTGAATTTGCAAATATCTGCAAATTTGGGGACAACAGTCAGTTCTGTCATCCTATGTGAGACCAAAGACTGGAGCTGGTGAACAGTGGGGTCCCCCCCATATCACCTGTGTCCTTTGTCACTTTTGGGAATTGGAAGGCTAGTTACACTCCCCTCTTAAGTCTAGAGAAATTACATCTTTAGATGGGAGAGCTTTTAATTTGTTTCCTAATTAGTTGAGGCCTTTGAGGCCCTACAAGATGCCAGGCCCTGGTGCCCTGGGGTTGCAGAGAAGCTGAGGGCAGTGGGAGGGACAAACAAGCACAGAGGAGGATAGCACAATGGTGATGAAAGTGTTTAATAAACACAAACAGGGAAGTGGGTGTGGCTCAGTTGATAGAGCCCCCGTTTACCATATGGGAGGCCCGGGTTCGAGTCCCGAGGCCTCCTTGTGAGGACACGGCGGCCTGAGTGGTGCGGTGGGCTGATGCAGCAACCTCAAGGCAGGAAGCGGGTGTGGCGCAATGGATAGAGCACCCGTTTACCATACGAGAGGCCCCGGGTTCGCGCTGCTCTGTGGGCTGATGCGGCAAGACCTCACAGCAAGGGGAGATAAGCAGACACAGAGAAGACACGCAGCGAATGGACACAGCAGCACAAGCAGCAAGGGGGGGATAAATAAAAAAAAAACCAACAACCCAGAAATGCTTTGGGAGCAAACTGATCCAACAAACATTTGCTCCTTGTCTACTATGTGCCTGGCACATGGGAGGAGCTAAGTCCCTATTTGTTAAATCAAAGAATGGATCAGCAGCGGATGGGGGCTTCAGGGAAGGGGGAGATTTTGCTTGATGGGTATAGAGTGTTTGTAAATAAAAAATGGAAAAATAATGCACCATTTAAAAAAATGAATTAGGGCCTAAAAGGTTTGTGCAGGGTGCATGGGGACCCTGGTGGAAGGAGCAGTTAACCTCTGCAGTGGGATGTGGATGAGAAGGGCCATGCCTGGCAGGAAGGCAATGGCGACTAAGAGGATGAGAGGGCTTTAAGGGGGGAGGGGGAAGGGAGGGAAGACATTCCAGGCAGAGGGGGTTGCCCTTGAGTCTGGCCCTGGAAGCAAGCTGGCATCAGGCACTTATGGGTTCAGTTCCTGATACTTAACCTTTCAGAGCTTTAGTTGTCCTCATCTGAAAAATGGGATAATAATGTTGGCTTCCCAGGTTGTTGCAGGGGTTACATGAGATCATGTATCTGATTGAAGTGGCACAGTCTGACTGATAGAAAGTGATTTATGGCTGTGCTTCTAAACCTTTAGTATGTGTAATAATCACCTGGGGGAGGGTCTTGTTAAAATGCAGAGTCCACCTCCATAGGTCAGGAGGTCAGGAGTGGGGCCTGAGATTCTGCATTTCTAGTAAGCTCCCACATGATGCTGGCCAAGCTGGGCTGCAGATTGTACTTTGCCTAATAAGGGTTTAGGAGGCTGTCAGACAGTCCTGGAATGGAATCTGGCCTCTTTTGGTATTAGCTGTGTGTCCCTGGGAAAGTTACTTCTCCTTTCTAAGCCCTGATTTCATCGTCAGTGAAATAGGGGCAACGATAAGTCCTACCTCCCAGGGTTTGTGTGAGAAAGGGAACAGTTAACAGATATAAACCATTTAGCAGAGTGTTTGGCACAGCATTGCTGTCAGAGAAGGGAGGGGCTATCCCATAGCTAAAGGGGAGCCACGGAAGTTTATTTTATTTTATTTTATTTTTTATTTTTTTAAAGATTTATTTATTTTATTTTTATTTATCCCCCCCTTGCTGCCCGTGCTGCTGTGTCCATTCGCTGCGTGTCTTCTCTGTGTCTGCTTATCTCCCCTTGCTGTGAGGTCTTGCCGCATCAGCCCACAGCGTGGCGCGAGCAGGCCTGCCCTCACAAGGAGGCACCGGGAAGCGAACCCGGGGCCTCTCATATGGTAAACGGGTGCTCTATCCATTGCGCCACACCCGCTTCCTGCC
>JAQZBX010078879.1:0-14057 GCA_029593785.1 Cabassous unicinctus
CCAGTCTCCAGGCCCGGTTCTAGGTCCAGGAGGGCATCTGAGGCGGGAAGGAGGGATTCGGGCCTGCGCGGGGCCCGCCCGGCAGCTCTGCAGCTCGGCAGCTCTGCAGCTCGGCAAGAACAGAGCGTTTGTCATCTGCTGAGGACAGTGGGGATGGTTTAAGGTGAAATTTAAGCCCATTAGCGCTTGGCTAATGACATCAGCAAGCCACAGGCGAAAAGGAAGATGGCAGGGTGTGTGAGCGTCCATAAATTGTCAGGGCTTGGCACCGCCTCCGTCCTCGGGCCCGGCTCCCCAGCCCCCCTCTCCTGGGGTCTTTTGTGAGCCCAGGGCCCCAACTGGAGCGTGAGAAAGGGATATCTGCCAGGGGGGGGCCCCCAGCGAGGAGGACGCATCCTCTTCATCTCCCTCCTTTTAGAACTACTTTTTTCTGCACACGCAAGAATCCCGGCTCAGCCGCCGGCATCTCCTCTCCGGGCTGAGCCATCTCCCTGCAGCTATTACCTGACAGCTCTGTTTATGTCTCCCCGTAATTCTCTGGTTTTATGTTTTTTTTTTTCGGGGCCATTAAGCTCCCAGCCACGGGCTCCTTCCTCTGCACCCCCCCCGCAGCCCACCCCCACCTGCCTTTGTCCTTGAGGCCCAGCCATCCCCGCCACCCTTTGGGAGAAGGGCTGTCCCTGGTGGTCTCCGTCCTGAGCCCCCTGCTCAGGACAGCCCTGTCATGGGGGTGGATTTCTAGTCCCCAGGCCCTCCAGACACCAGCTCTCATTCTGCCACTGCCTGCCTGTCCCCAGGGGAGAGTGGACACACCGGGGGTCCTGGAGGACCCTCTTGCCCCTGAGCAAATGCCCACCTCTACTCGTTCCACCTCTACTCGCTCCACCTCTCCCTCCTCCCCAACATGGCTGCTGTTCCTCGGTCTGGTCCTTCGGCTTCTCTTTCCTCCTCCCAGAGCCTCGGCCATCTCCTGAGGGCCAAAGCTGCTCCTCCCGCCCCCCACCCATCTGACCTCTCTGTAGCTCCAGACCCTTCCTGGGCCTTCTAAGGCCACCTCAGGCTCCACCAACCTTGTCTTCTGCCCAGCTGTCCTGCAAACTCGTCTCCGAGAAGGTCCTGCATCTTTCAACCCCTGGCTGCCCCCAGGTCCTCCATATCGTCCCTGCCTGAGGGACCCTCGGCCAGACCCCTGCATCCTGTCTTCGTGGCCCCGGGTTTGGCCACATCATCTCTCGCCAGGAGTTCCATCACCCCCTCCAAGCGGAGGTCTCCCGGTTCCCATCCTCTGCTGCTCGCATGGCCCCACACAGGCTCTGCTCATGTCACTCCCTCACGCTCATACCTTCCATGGCTCCCTGTTGCTTTCAACTAGTTTAAGTACCAACTCCTCACCATGGTGTTCCGATCTCCAGATCCGAGCAGCTTTGGGGAGACCCGGTTCTTGCTGCTCTTTAGTCTGATATCACCCCTCGGTGGTCATGAGGTGGGGCTGCCCCACCTCCAAGCCTTGGCTTTAGGCTGCTCGCTCCAGCTGGAATGTCCTTCCTGCATCACTGCAGGTCCAAATCCAAGGCAGTGGGGGCCCTTGGAGGAGCCTTTCCCTACCGCCTCAGCGAGAAGCAATTCTTCCTCATCTTCTGAATTCCTGCAACCCCTCTGTGGATCCTACAGCTTCCTATCTTCTGGAAATCCCCAGCCCCTGGCTTCCTGTGGCAGCCTCTGATTCTCCGCCTATAAAGTGGGGCAAGAACATGAGGCCACAGGGCCCCCACAGATATGGGGGTAGGATACCGGTTTTTTGGGGGGTCTAGGCCAAAGTCGGCCCCACCAAGGCTGTCCCCTTTTACTTTCAGGGGATCACTCCCCCCCTCCTCCCAGCCCCAGGCCCACAGCACCCACCTTTGGAATGACCTGGCAGTGAGGGTGGGGGTGCAGTTCACCCAACCCCATACTCTGGGGTTCCCTCCCTGGGGAAGACGTGCCGCCCATCCCAGCCTCCATCTTCCTCCCCTCCTCGGTGAAGGCACAGGCCCAGGAGCCCCTGCTTCTGTCTTCCTTTAATTTCCTCTTTTCCTTTCTGCTGAGCAGCCTTTGCCAGCCAGAGGCCCCTGCCCCAACGTCTGCCCATACCCTGGATGCCCCTTCCCTGCACTCATAGGCAGCTCTGGCAGGTACTATCCATGTCTTCCCTCTTCCGTGGACCTCCTCCGGCCTCCGCGGCTGCCCTCTGCCGTGGCCTCTGTGGCCCCGCTGGCACCATCACCATGGCCTCTGAGCGGCCTGGTCTGGCACTCTTGCTCTCCCCCCTCGTGAATGGGAGCTGGGAAACTTGGAGGCCAGTCCTCTCCTGCCCCTACTGGGCACTGCCCACCCACCCTGAGGATTCAGGGGCAGAAGCAGACTCCAGGCTGCCTTCACGCCTGGCACCGCCGTCCACTCCATGGCCACGGATCTCCTCTGCACAGGCCCTGGTGGCCGAGTTCTGGGCTCTGCTCAATCCATTCCAACCCGAGCCATCCTGCATCTCCCCACGCGCCAGACCCCCTGCCCAGCCTTCCATGGATTACTTCCTGCCATGGCAGAACTCATCCCCTCTACCCTGTCGCCCCATCGTGGCAGCTCGAGCGTGGCGGCGTGATCCCTGTCCCTGACTTCCTTCCCCAAAGAGCAATTGAGAACTTGCTATGCCGGGGACCCAGCTGGGCAGCCCTGGCAGGGTCGTGGTGAGGACTTTTACTGCAGTGGTGGCAACCTCACGGTTCTGGTCTCGCCTCCCAGCAGGGAATCTAGAAATGTCTGTGGCAGGGTGGGCCCAAGGCCGGTACCCAGGCAGCATGATCAGGAGCCAGCCTCCGGAGTCAGGTACAGCCGGGGTGGGGGTGGGGGGTTCCTCCTGCCTCTGACATTATCCTACTATGGGATCCTGGGTAAATTACTTAGCCTCTGTGAGCCTCAGTTTCCCTAGCTGCACAGTTGGGTGTTTACAACAATTCATTGGCATAACAGGTACCAAGCACTTTGGCATGGGAAGCTCTCAGTGAACGTGAGCTGCCGTTACTATTACAATTAGCACTCTCTGTAACCGCTCAGGTTTGACGCGAGGATTAAACCAGGTGATCTCCATGTGGCATTCAGCAGAACACCCGGAATCCAGGAAACAGCCACGGAACGCAGCAGCCCATATTACCTACCCTTCCCCGGGCATGCGGCCTGTGCGGAGGGGGCCGCCTGCTTTGTTTAATGCTCTGCTGTTGCCATCTTCAAATTCTAAGGATTTTTTGAGCATGGGATCCCACATTTTCATTTTGCACTGAGTCCTGCAAATTACGAAGCTGGCCCAGCTTTTAACTGGTGAAAGGCCAAAGTACCCTGAACATCAGCTCTGAATGAAGCCCAGAAACCACCCGGTCTCAGCCTCTCCCTGGAGAGATGCAAAAACGGAAGTTCAGAGAGGGTGATCATCTCTTACAAGGTCACACAGCACAGCAGGACCAGATCTAGGCCCTGAATCCCAGCTCCCGGCAGTCCTCTGTCCACAGATTCTTTTCTGTCCTGGGCAAATGCTCTCATGATACGATTCACAATGAAAAAGATCAGTACACAGAAGCGGATGTTCAATGCGATCCCAGTTAAGCAAACAAACTGGGTGGAAACGCAGAAAAATGCTAACATCAGTGTCTTTTTCCTCAGAAGCAGTTAGAGGTCATTTCTATTTTATTCTTCACACTTTTTTGTATTTTCTGTATTTTCTCCAGCGGGTGCTTAAACACAAGGCAAAAGGCAAAAGGCAAAAAAAAAAAAAAAAATTTTTTTTTTTTGAAAGACCAATCACTCTGATTTTTCTAGAATGAATGGGGAACAGGGTTTATTGGTTGCCATAGATATCGTGCGGGCTCCGTTTCCGGGAACCTAGTGCCCACAACGCAAACCTCGGGCCTGGAGTGGTCTAACAAGCCCCTCTTCCCTTCTTTCCGGAAGGTTCCTTGGGACCTGGTGGGGCCTTGGTTCATCCCTGGGAGCATCCCCGCCTGCCTCGCCAGGGGACATCTGTGTGCTGGGGACCACGCGGACGCCGGGGACAGCTGTGTTTGGCTTCTTGAGTTGGATCTCTTGGCTCTCTCTGGAGCCTCCTTACCCTCTGGGGCCAGCTGGCTCCTAAGTAAGCTTGTCCCGGAGGCCACCTTTCAGCCCTGCCCCTACTGCCCAGACCTCCCCTCCACCCTCCTCCAAATTCGGACCCCATCCTATCACCCCGAGACCCAGGAGACCAATTTACAGCGCCCCCACCCCAGCTGGCCCCACCACCCTTTCTGGTCTCATCTCCCACTGCTCCCAATTTGCTCCAGCTTCCCAGGGACTGTGGCTCTTTTCCAAGACCTCCCCACCTCCATACTTTGCACCCCTCCCCGCCTGGCCCCGAGCAGCGGGTAGCTGCTCCCCGGTTCCCAGGCCTGACCACCCATCCATGCGCCCGTCACCCGGCTGGGCTCGTCCATCTCCCTGGCCCCAGGTTCGTGCATCCAGCTGGACCCTTGATCTCCGCCCCCCCCGCGCCCCCCCCCACCCGCCACCCTGAGATTTGGTGGGAGGGAGGGTTGGGGGCTCCCAGCCTGGCCTTCTCCCGGGTGGCTGCAGACAGCTCTGAGCAGAAGCTGGTCCTTGAGGGGAGCCCCACCCCCTCCCCGGGTCTCTGGCCCGAGCTAGCAGGGCTGACATAAAAGGGGGGCCACGGCTGCGTCTGAGTGCCACCGACCGGCTGAGAGGCGCAGCTTGCATCAAAGCGTTTGTCTTCCCGTTAGGCGCTGAAGCAATTTACATAAAGAGCCCCACATGAGTCTGCGACAAAGCTGCATTCCTTCTAATAAACCGGCTTCCCCGGATGCCCCCCATCAGAGCCTGGTCCCGCTTCCTGGGGGTGGGGGTCCGGGGGATCACCCAAACATGGGTGGCCAGAATAATTAGCATGCCATGTATCTGTTTATAAAAACAAAACATAAATACACCCCTGGGGAGTGGGTGTAGCTCAGTGGTTGAGCGCCTGCTTCCCACATACAAGTTTCTGGGTTCAATCCCCAGTACCTCCTTAAAAAAAAACACAACAAAACACACACACACACACACCCCAACCCTTAAGGGACAGACAGGTTCAAGGACATAAGCCAAGTTCTGTTCTTGCCTCAAATGAAGCGGTTTCGGCGGGACTGGGATGGACTTGTGCACGTGCGACTTCCCAGGCACTGTCGTGTGTACTTGCACGTGTGAGATGCAGTGGCATGCAGCTGAGGGTGAGCCCAAGGTCCAGCCAGGAAGTGGCCTGTCCCAGCAATGCAGAACTCGAAGCCAGCCAGATCTTTCTGGCAATGAGGCCTAAGTCCATGGTCACCCACTGATATGACGCACTGCTTCTATCGCTTGCGTCTCTGCAAAGGGGACTGCTCTGCTGCAGAGGTCTGGGTTGGCTCTGGGTGAAGCCCCCCTAACAGACCTTGCCCCCCCCACCCCGGTGAAGCCTACAACTTCCCGTTATCCTGGCTTCATCTGGAGGGAAGAATTACGCTCCGCTTGGCTCTCCTTTTAAGCCAGGTCACGCTCGGAGAGGTAGTAACTGGGTAAACCTCACCATCCCTGCAAATGTAGGACTTGGCTGGACCCTCCCTCCCACAGAGCAGGGCTCAGCCCCGGCCAGGCCACCCCCCAGGACCTGGTGGGAGGTCTCCCGTGCTGCCTTACTAGGTGGTCTGTCTTCCCAAGAGTCAGACGAGGACAGAGAGAGTGAGCAGGGGTCTGGGGTACCCCTCTCACGGGCTCTTGGCTGGTATGAGAATTATATAAGAAAATATTATGAACTTATTCTTTCCAGTATGCTAGAATGTGCTGTCACGCCGCCAGGTTACTATTTAGGGATAAACTCTCAGCCCCATACGTCCAGACCTTGCTTTTGGGATTTTGGGGGGTACTGACTATATATGATTTCCCTCTTTATGTGCAAAATACAGAGAGCCCTGTCCCTGAGGCCCCTGGAAGATGACACCGCTCTGGGGCTGTGTCCAGATTCTGACTTCCTCCCCTATCCTGACTTGGACCACTGGTCCCCTGTGTATAGAGTCGCCTCCTTCAACACAAACGAGACAATGGTCATTCCACTTCCAGGAATACACCCAAAGAAGATGCTAGAATGCTCATGGATTTATTCATAAGATCCCCAAATGCTCACTAAAGATAGAAGGGATAAGCAAACTGTGGTATATCCAGGCAGTGGAATACTATGCAGCAAGGAAAAATAGTCGTTACATGGAAGGGGGTCTTAAAAACATTATGCTGAGTAAAAGAGGCTGGACATGAAAAAGATTGAATATATGAAAATTCAAAGCCAATCAAAACACCTTGGGCAGGAAAAAGGCCTAGGTGGGGCATGGGGCAACTTCTGGGGGCTGGCCGCTGATTTGGGTGTCAGTGATGTGAGTGTGTTCAGTTTGTAGAAATCCATAAGGCCCTACTCCCACTGGATGCTTCCCAAGGCCTCACTCTGCTCAGCGTAAAGTTTAGAAACCACCCTGGGCTTGGTGGCGGCAGCACCACCAATATGTTCTCCCCAGGCCAATGGTAGGATGCATCCCCCCCGTTCCACCCCAGAAGTCTGGTGTGCCCACGTGACCTGCTTTGGTCCATGAAAAAATGAGGGGAAGGAAGTTCTAAGAGCCTCTGTCCCTCCCCCTCCGCCTCTGGGGCCTGCAGCTCCAGGGAGCTGTTGCTCCATCTGCCTGGGCCCAAGTGACACTGGTGGGAAGAGTTTCCCACTGTCCGGCGACATACACAGTATGGGGGAGGGATAAACCTTGTTTCCAAGCACTGAGATTTGGGGGATGTTTGTTACTGCAGCATGCCCCAGCCCATCCTGACCGGTACAACCAGGCTCCATCAAGGCTCTCTGAGGCCTAGTCCCCGACAACCGCTCAGACTTTGTAAAGTATACACATTCTGGCAGCGTGCCCCATGGATTCCTGGCTCCAGCCACACCGGACTCTCACAGCTCTTCCAACGTACCTGGTTCTTTTACATGGCTGGGCCTTTGGACCTCCACCCCTGCCTTGCCTCCCAGCAAATGGCAACTTGTGCCTTGACAACTCAGGAAGGTGTGTTGGGACCCCACAGCTGCCCCAGCCCTATCACCCCTGCCATGCGCGGCACCTCGAGGGGTGGGTCAGGAGACTGTGCAGAGGCTGCCCCATTCCAGGCCCCCTCCCTGGTCTCCAGAGTGCTGACCCCGCAGCCCCACCCACCACGGACAGCGTCTCTGAAGACATGGCTTGTCCTAAATCTAAACCTGCCCTCCTGCCCACGCCTCCAAGGCAGTCACCCACCCCGAGGGCCTCCGACAGGCTCAGGAAGGTGGGACTAGGCAGGGAAGAATCTGGGGGCGCTTGGGGGGGAACGGGTGCCTCTGATAATCCTACTTTAGATGAGGTAAGCTGGAATTGCAGGGAAAGAGCGGTTTCTTTTTCCTTTTTTTTTTTTTTCAGAAAGGCCTCTGTTTGATGCCTTGTGATAAATGATCTCTCGGAGCTCGGCGCTGGTCTTGGAATCCCAGCTACAAATGGCTGCTGAGGGTAAGATTCTGGAACAGGAGGCTTGCGGAGGGGCCTTTTATTGACTCTGTCAATCATCGGACCAGCCCCTCGTGGAAGCCTTGGCTGCTTCTTGCTTCCAGCTCTGATGAGAGGAGGGGATTGAAGGCGGGGGGAGCAGGAATCTGGGGGGCACACTAAGGGTGCACCTGCCTCCAAGGTATAGCCTCCCCCTCTGATCCCCGGCATCGGGGGGGGTCTTGGCTCTTCTGAGTTTATCTTTCCCTGCCCCTCCTCCAAGTCCCCCCACCACACAGCAGGAGTCGGTGGGAGAGGAGGCCCCAGTTTGTACCAGCTGGGAGGGTTCTGTGCAGCCACCTCAGGGCCCCCTCTGTTTTGCCCCAGGAAGACACTGAGACTCAGAGAGGGCAGGACACTTGCTCAAGGAGGAAAGGAGGAAAGCTAGGGCTGGAAGGCCAGCTCTCCTGCCTTGGCTGGGGAACTCTCTAGCTGCCAGGGGTTGTAGAACTCCCTGCTTTGGGTTCTCCCTGCTGCTGCATGGTCAGATGCTTGGAGCCCCTTCCCTTGGTCGATTCTGTTCCATGTGTGCATGGCCCTCCCCAAGTTCACTTCCCACCCCCACCCCCCACCCCCACACGGCACATACTCTGGCCCTACTACTCCCCCACCCGCGGGCGTCTCCCCAGGGCCTTTGCCCATGCCATTTCCTCTGCCTGGACCACCATACCTCTGGTTCTTCTCTTCAGACCCCCAAAGCCACCTCCTCTGAGAAGCCCTCCCTGACTAGCTCGCCTAAGGGGGCCACTTCCCAGAAACTAGGATAATTCTGGGCCTACAGCAGCCCAGAATTAAATGGGCAGGTCAGATGCTGGGACTACCAGCCAAGCGCTGTTCCTGGCAGGACTGGGGCTGGGAGTAAGGCCTGCAGCTGGAATTCCTGGGGCACCCTGCTGTCCCTCCAGCACCTGGGGATGGGGTGGGGGGTCCTCCCAGGTCTCCCCTCCCCCTCACTTGCCACCTGCTGATTCCACCTTCTGAATCCTCTACAGTCTGCCTTCCTTCTCTCCATCCCCAGGGCAACTGCTGAGCTCGGGCTACACACATCCTGGACCCCCCGTCCTCTGTCCCCCACCCTCCCCAGGCCCCCATCCCTGATGGGTGACCCTGCCCACCTTTCCAGCTCTCAAACCTTACCCTCCAGAAATCCTAAGCTGCAAAGAGGGGCAGGCTCTTTCCTGCTTCCTAACCTTTGCGCCTGCTGTGCATTCTGCCCAGCGAGCTGCTAAGAGGGCCTTCGGAACCCCAGTTCAGGGATCATCTCTTGGCCAGTCTCGCTGTGACATCCCCACAAATGCCTGCCCTGCCCCACCACCTT
This sequence comes from Cabassous unicinctus, assembly GCA_029593785.1. Lineage (NCBI taxonomy): Eukaryota > Metazoa > Chordata > Mammalia > Cingulata > Chlamyphoridae > Cabassous > Cabassous unicinctus. The sequence goes on from JAQZBX010078879.1 coordinate 8,962, forward strand.
CCGCTGTGGTCCCACTTCAGGCCTGCCCCTCAGGGAGCTTGCAGCTTCCCAAGGACAGCGCCTGGTCGCAACACAGTGCCCCCAGGGTCTGGCACATATTATGTGCTCAGGAAAGTCTCTGGACGTATGGCTAATGACTGGTTCCAGGAGATTCCAGATGCAGAACCAGTGGCTGGGCATGTGCCAGGGACATAAAAGACAGTGAGGAGTCTCCGTTGCCCCTGACCCCAGGGCCTTTGCACATGCCATTCCCTCTCCCTGGACCACCCTCCCCCTGGTTCTTCTCAATGGCCCCAAAGCCGCCTTCCAGGCTCCAGTAAGAATGATGACAGGGGCTCCCATTTGTGAAGCACCTACTACATGTCAGGCACTTGGAGTGCTGAGGCCACTTATGCATGTATCACCCCTTTCAACCCTCAGAATGACAGCTGGTATTATAACCCCCAAGGTGGAGTTGAGAACACTGAGCACAGAGAGGGCAAGGAAGCAGCCCAGAGTCACACAGCCGGGAAGTGCAGGAGCTGGGACTTCAGCCCAGGTCTGTCCGACTTCAAAACACATGCCCTTCAACTGTGATGAGCTGTCATCGAGCATGAGGTTCTAGAAGGCTCCAGGGGCTCCCGCAAGGTGGGGCTCTCTTCTGGGCTTCTCTCCTGAGGCCCCCCATCTCCATCCACCTGCAGCCACACCTTGTTGCCATACTGCTCCCTCCCATCAGCAAACCCCCGAATCCTCTGGCCGTCTCCCTAGAGCCCATCTCAGCCTGGCCCTCAGTGGCTGGGTCGTGCAGAAAGGGGGCGTTTTCTGGTATGCTCCTAAGCCCAGGAGCGCCAGTATCTAGAACACACTAGATTAGCCTCACAAACACCCTGTGAGGCAGGCAGGAAGGGCTCATGCCCTAGTTTGCAGATTTACAACTGGGGAAACCAAGGCACCGAGAAGTTAGGTGATGTGGCTTAGGCCACACAGCGGGATTCCCACTCCAGCCTCTGGACTCTGAGCCGTGTTCCTGCTGCCACATGGCATCTAGGTGGGGGTGGGGGGGAATCTGTGGGAGTGAGCACAGGGCAGCAGGGGCCCCTCCCAGCAAGGGTCCTGGGTAGAGCACCCACCGAGCTGCCATCAACCCTGGAAGGCCAAAGCCGGCATAATAAAAGCTTGCAGAGAGGCCTTGACCATGGTGAGGGGCCTACCTTTCCTGCTTCCCACCTGGACAGGTGTTTTCACCTGTCTAACCTCAGTGTCCTCATGGGCACCACAAAGCTGAAAGTAACAGCATGTAAATGCTCAAATGTCCTCCCACTCTGGGATCCCTAAAAACTGGAACCAGAGAGACACAGCAATATCTATGGCTCACAAACCCAAAGCTCAGTTTGTTCCTCCCTAGTTTAAAACCTGCTCTAGCTCCCCAGTACCCCTCCCCACAAAATAAAGTCTAAACTCCCAAGCTTGCCATTCAAGGCCCTGTTCTTTCTGACCCCTGCCCATGCCTTCAGCCCACCATCCCCATCCTCCAATCAGATCTGCCTCTATATAACCAACCTGCCAACTGTGAGGCTTCAGGCCTCTGGGCCTTGGCACGAGCTGGTCCCCCTATCCAGTGCAGCCAGACCCACTCCTACTCATCCTTCAAAACCCTAGCCAGGCTCCAGCCCCTCTAAAGACACACACACTGATCCTGTTACCTTCTGCCAGGCCCAGTTAAATCCCCCTTCTCCTGCTGAGTCTGTTCTTTGGACACACATCAAAGATCACACTTGACAGCAATTAGGGGTTTACACATCCATCTCATACTAAACCAGATGCGACGGGAACTGGGGCTTTTTGTTTTTAAATACCCGGTGCCCAGATCCCGCTTGCCAACAAGCAGGCACTTGGGAAAATGTCTAGCTGACAGGTGGGTGAGTCAGTAAACATCTGGACAGCCCTTTACAGTTTACAAAGCCTCTTCCATTCTCCGTCTCACTGGGGCGGCCTGTTCATAGGTGCTGAAGGAGAAGGGGCTTGGGGTTGCGGTGACCCTTCCTGTCCATCTGGGCAGGGGTTGGGGCCTGGTGGGGGCCTCAGGCCGGGTTTGACAAAAGCAGCTTGGACCCTCTTTCAGCGGAGGAGCCAGCCATATCCTCCACCAAGGTCTCCCTCCCCACTCATCGCCCGGAGAGAGCCTGGCGGATGCCCAGGCGGCCAGCCTGGCCGGGCAGCAGGCTGGGCCTGCCACCCCGCCTGAAGCCGCTGCGGTGTGGCCGGCTGGCGCGGCAGCTCCACCAGCGAGTCTTGGTAACAGTTGCTATGTAAAACGCTCGGAAGGGAAATTTACTGTCAGCGTTAATAATAGATGAAGGTTTCAGAATTTTTGATGCCTTACGTTCTAAGCTGTTTGATTTATAATGTCTCTGGAAAGCGAGAGATGAGGGTGGGGGTGAGGGAGGAGGCCCAGAGGCACCAGCTGGGAGAGCATCCCCGCCCCCACCCACCTTGGACAGATGTGGAAACTGAGGCCCGCAGAGAAGCCACGCGGCCACATGATTCCGGAGCGTCAGGACCCGTGGGGTCTCTAGACGCCAGACTGCCCCCATTTTATGGGAGGAGAAAACTATGCCTGCCACCCCCCAGCCCAGGGTTGTTTTGATGGATCACTGCTTCTCCTTTTAGCGTGAGCAGGTGTAGCTCAAGAAGTCTCCGGAAGAAGCCTTGATGGGGCGCCTGTGGCGGGGGCTGTGTGGGGCTGATTACACGCGCTGCAGATGCAAGCTGCAAGCCGAGGCCCAAATTCCCTTCCGCGTTGCTGTGAGCCACGGCTGTTGTCGAGTTGGGGGAAAATCCCACCCCCCCAGCCCTCCCGTTGGCAGAGTGTGGCAATACTGGCCGGGAAGGCAAAGGGGCTGTTGACCTCGGGTCCCATTCCCCCAACCCTGAGAAAGCCACCAAGCCCATGTGGGGCTGCGGGGGGAGGACGGGGAAAGCAAGCAAAGGCATGTGGCCAGTCTGGCTGCAGTGCTCCCCACCCAGGGCCAGGCTGCCACAGGGACCCCATATGCATGCCTGCATGTGTGCACGCACACCCACACCCACACACACACTGCTTACCAGAATTGAGCTGATATCACGGAGGGTCGTTTCCCTTTTCATTTTCACACCCCCGCCACCCTCCGAGCCTTTTGTCCACCCACTTCCCCTCACCTGGAACGCTCTGCTGACTCTTAAATTTCCCCTCTTACGTGATCTGTGCATCTAGGCTCTGTGCCTTCCTTCAGGAAATCCATCCTGATTCTGCAGCCTGATGATTCTCTCCCTCCCGTGATCCCCAAGAACCCCATCTTTGCAGCCAGAGAACCCCAGCCTTCCCTGGGCCTCAGTTTTCCCATCTGTAAAGTGGAGGTGGTAAGCCTAACCCTACAGGGATAAGACAGTTTCCCCAGGGCCTCGGGGGTTAGAGTGTTAGGCTGGGTCCTAGGACAGTCACGGGGGGTGGGCAGGAGGATGGCTACCCCCACTGACACGTGGAGGGGCTTTGCAGGTGAGCACCTACAAACTGTGAAGGGCTGTTGACAATGGCAACAATCAGTACGATCAGGACGCCCTGGGTGAGCCATCGCCCCCATTTAACAGGCCTGGGCATGTGAGCCCCCCCACCCAGCTCACAAGGCACCTACACAGAGAGCCTGCCTCTGCCCGCCCCCCCCCACCAACTTCCAGCTTTATTTGTCTCCGTGTGTCACCACCCAAGATCTCTCTGCTTGCCGCCTGTTCCAGCGTCCTCCGTGCCGGCACTGGTTTCAGCAAGCCGGGTTCTGTCTGGCTTGCTCACAGCTGTGCCCTCAGCCCCCAGGACAGAGGCCGGCCCAGAGCAGGTGCTCAGTAGGGATTCGCTGCATGATGAATGGGTAAACGGGTAAATGAATGATGGAGTCTGACCTGTGGACGTCACGTGACATCTGCATCATGTGATCTCAAAGTGCACCAGGGCTGGCCGGTGTGTGTGTGGGGGGGTTGGCAGTGGGGATGGAGGGACACGGGGACAGCCAGGAGACCTCCTCTTTCCTCCTTCTTTCCTCATTTGTGGTTTCCTCATTCACTCATTCAATCATTCATTCATTCACTCTGTGGTCAGGCCCTGGGCTGGGCTCTGAAGTCTCCCAGCCCTTAGACTGGGACCCCAAAACATTCATCCCCAGAAGGGGGGGCTGGAACAGAGAGACAGATCCACCAACAGGCCCTCAAATAACCAATTGCACGCCAGACCCAGGGCTCCATCAGAGGGACTGGGAGGGCAAGCACCTGCCTCGCCATGAACCCCCTTTCCCAGTGCCCCTCCCCTCACCTCTCCCCAACCCCACCGGCCATGACCAATGCAGGGATGGGGGCATCTGGACAGCTGCACCCAGCAGACACTTCTACCCCTTCCTCTCCGGCCTGGAGAGCCCCAGTGCCTGTGGCCGCCAGCGCCTGTGTGTGTGTGGGGGGGGTGTCCCTGCATCAAGGCAGTGACCTCTCCTGGGGTGTAAGCCCTCCTGCCTTCCCTGCGGCCCACCCCTCAGGTTGGGTTCCTCAGGGAGGCCAGTCCCCTGTGGGAATTACGAGTCTCCACTCACTCACCCATCCATCCATCCATCCATCCATCCACCCACCCACCCATCCAATGTTCTCCAAGCTCCTCTTTGGGGGCTGGTGCTGGGGACCCTGCGGAATCAACATGGGGAAGCCCATGGCAGCCCAGGACACACGCTGATAATGACCCAGCCCCGTGGTGAGGGCCAGGCTGGAGGTGAGAAGCTAGGGCTGGGGGAGGGAAGGTAGCTGTGGCCTCCTGAGCAGGGAAGGCTGCCTGCAGGGAAGGCTGCCTGGAGGAGGAGCCATGTGGGCCTGCCTGAGCTGATCAGTCCCTGGAGCCTGCTCAGAACAGCACCTGGCACCCGGCGACGGTGAGCTCTATCTGTTACTATTTTTTTTTTTTTTTAAAGATTTATTTATTTTTATTTTATTTATTCCCCCCCTTGCCGCTTGTGCTGCTGTGTCCATTCGCTGCGTGTCTTCTCTGTGTCTGCTTATCTCCCCCTTGCTGTGAGGTCTTGCTGCATCAGCCCACGGTGCCGCGC
>JAQZBX010078880.1:0-14068 GCA_029593785.1 Cabassous unicinctus
TCATTTATTGTGTGGGTCTCCACCCACTGTGACAATGCCCTGTGAACATTTGAACATTTTTATATACCTTATATGTATACTCAGGTGAACTTCTTACCATGCATCCCCCATCCCTGACACCTCACACCAATGATCCTCCCCAGCCCCAGTTGTAACCTTGCTGTAATCCAAAGCCTCTTCAAAGATGAAGCCATTACAATAGTCTAAGACAGTTAATAGAAAAATGAAATAACAATGATAAGTTTAAATATAAAGGATAAAATACATAAAAATTTAAAAAAAAATTAAAAATAAAATTAAATTAAAAGATTGGGGTATTAAAAAAATAAAAAATATTTTAAAAATTAAGGAAAATGTTTTTGAAATTTTACCTTTCATCACTACAATATCTGGTGTCCTGTCTGTACCGTGGCACCTTCCCCCACTTATTCCCCAGTGTCTCACTATTTTTCATTTTGTTTTCAAAGAAGTTTTGGTCACAGCAAAGTCATACACAGAATAAAGGAGACTCTCATATACCCAACATCCTCCCCCTTTCCTTCTCCGCATTTTAATACCTTTTTACATGTGGATGGTAGCTTTGTTATAATTGATACACAAATAGTGAAACATAACCACTAAGCATGGTCAATGGTTTACACTATGGTTTACATTTTAGACTGTACGCTTTTTATAAATTTTGATGATATTTACCATGTCCTGTATCCATCATTGCAAGACCATGCAAAACAATTCCACTGATCACTAAATACCCCCTGTTTGATCTCTTCTATTCCTCCCTCCCCATTCCCCTGGGGCCCATGGCAATCCCCTGACTTGATTCAGATGACAAGATTCATAGTTACATGCAACAAGACTGAGGTCTTGACACCCTAGTCTGTTCTCCCCCATTAGGAACTGGCCTTGCTCTCAAGAGACTCCTGCCTGCCCACTTCTGAACAAATCAGTCCTCCTGAGGATGGGAGAGTCCAACTCCCTCCCGCTCATTATGTGGGTCTCCACCCACTGCCACAACACATCACGACAGAATGATCACTCACATACTCCCCAGAAACCCTCTCCAGGTGTGCCCCATCCTGAATGCCCCCCCCCCATCGAGCACCCCAGACCAGCAACCCTTCCCTGTCATATTGCCACAAGAGCATTCCCAACTTTGAACTTTTTACTTTTTACTTTCAACCACAAATCCCCAGTGTTCACCTGGTCCCTCTCTGAACCCTTTCCCCAGTACCCTGGACCTTCTATCCCACCCTTCCCAATCTACCCACCTGTCAACCCTGCACCACCCAACCCAATAATATCACTACCTTTCTGTCCTATCCCTTCATTATCCAACTACACTCTTTCACCTTACCATATATTACGTCCATATGGGTGATGGATCACAACCTTCTCCTCTCTTTCTATTTCTTGTAAACCTATCTTACAGACCGTAGCTCTCTGAGACTGCTCAATTTCCTTAATTCGTATCAGTGAGGTCATGTACTGTTCATTCTTCAATGCCTGACTTGCTTCACTCAACATAACGTCCTCAAGATTCATCCATGTTATCCCATGTGTTAGCATTTTATTCCTTCTTACAGCTGAGTAATATTCCATTGTATGTATGTACCACATTTTGTTTATCCATTCATCTGCTGATGGGCACCTGGGTTGATTCCAACTTTTGGCAATAGTGAATAATGCTGCTATGAACATTGGTGTGCATATATCTGGGGGCTATCCCTTTTAGGGGGTCCTGGACCTCAGAACTCCAACGAGTCTTGCAACTCATGAGAAATGACCTCATCAAAAGTAATTGAATCCATCTGGTGGGGGGGAGTGGCCAGCCCTCCACAGGAGAGACATGGTGTCAAAGGGGTCTTTTGTTCTATTCTGTTCATGATACACTAAACAGGAACATGAGGGTTTCCATATACATCAGCTTTAACTTAATGTTACACAAACAGGATGTGCAAATAACATGTCTAGTAACTTGTCCCTTCTAAACATTTCTTTTTTGGGTAATGGATGATGGGGTTGCCTGCATAGCAGTGTTATAACACTCCAAAGGACAAAGGACTAGTTAATCATTCCTAATTCTAGGCTGAAACAACAGCGACTATTGATTAGAAAGCTTATGAATTCACAATTCTTAATAATAATTTTCTTATAGTACATCATTTGGTCCCAAGAATTGGGAATTTATATGTACAAAAGAAAAACAACAGACACATTTTCCCAGTGTCGTAAGGAAAGAAGAAAAAAAAAACAACCCTGACTTGTAAGGTATCGTACTCACAACAGGTATCTACAAGTTCTAAGAAGGCACCATATTCACAACAGGTGCCCCTCATATTTAAGATCAATCATCAGAAGGCACCATACTCTCAATAGGTGCCTACAATTTAATTCTACATATCTATTTTGGACAAATCTTACCCTAACACCAGTAATTTAGTAATAGATTATCAGAAGAATGAGTAACACCAAGTGATCAAGCAACAACTTAATATAATACAGCACAATGCAATAGCAATACCTATTAATGCCTTCTTCCAGGTCAAGCTTAAAGAGGAAAACCAGTTGCTAATAGGATCATGGGCTAAAGTTCCAATATCTGTAATCTGAGATGCCATATCCTACAGGACTTGGGTGATATTTTAACAGTTTTAGATGACTTTTATTTTACATGGACTTAAGATTCTCAACCAGTAAGGCTGCATAGACCAGTATCATGATCAAAATGACCTCATTTTTCCTCATTCTGTATAGTTTGCAGCATAGGCAACAACAAATTATTATTACTTCCCCATTTGGACTGTGGGGCGGCTGGCACTTTAACTCGTAATCTCAATGCCTGCATTGGTCCTGCTGTTAGCATCTTAACTGGAGCTATGGCCACAGCCCACAATGTGGAATTTAAACTTAGTCCATTGTTGTAAGGATCCAGTTACAAGAGTCCCGGTGCAGTATCTGCAGCACTGAAGGCATACCTTGCCCCCTTCCGAGAACGTAGGGGACCAATGTCACACTCATTGGATTGAGCACGAAGGATGCTCATGGGTGATGTCCATGAGCTGCTGGCGAGTAACAGGCAGCTGGAACTGCTGGGCTAGGCACCACAAGGTCTGGTATCCACGATGGTCACCTTTCCAGTGGAGCCACTCTGCTTCTTCTTGGGTCTCAATGGTATGGCTCTGGATCTTCACGAGGGCATCTGCCTCAACAGTACTGAGGGAAGTGTTAGAGAAGCAGGCAGGGACATGACAGACAGTTATCTGTCGCCACTGGCAGGCATCCCAGATGTCCTTCCACAGAGGGCAGCCATGACAGTCCATTGTTTCAGTCTCATTTTAGTATCTGCAGTCCACTCCTGGATAGGAATGGCACTCTTCAGAGTGATTGGACACTCTTGGGTTAAGCTTTTCACTTGCAACAGGCTTAGTATGCTGGACATAGTTGCTTTCTTAAGGGGAGATATACTTTGGCTCCTTTCCACAATTGTGACTACAACCCAAGGGGTATTTGTTTAGAATGTTGCCTCTGCCACAAACCCCACCCAAAGCCAATATCAGTGCTGGCCACATCCAATTCACAGGGTAACTTAAGATCTTCCACCCGCCTTACTGTTTAAACTTGTGCCAATGCCTTCTATTATTATTATTATTATTTAAAACAGCCTGCTGGAGGTCCTCCTATTCCCATGAATGACCTTTCCTGATTAACACATATAATGGCTTTAATATTTGAGCTAAATGAGGGATGAAGTGTCTCCAGTACCCCAACAATATTACAAACTCTTTTTAATATGAGAAAACATTGTACTTTATCAATTACAGCAGAGTGTATAGTTTTTGTTTCACTCAACTAAACAACATTTAAGAATTTGATAGACAGCCCGGACTTTGTAGCTTGTCCCAATTGTTTGTCCATCCCAGGCTCTTAAGATAAGATACCACTGTCTTTGATGCTTATTTTAATTCTGAAAAAAGGATTCCTGGTTAACATAATATCATCAACATAACAAAATAGGGTTACAGCCAAAGGTTTCTTCTACACAGCCAGATTCTTTGTCACCAGGCCAGGACAGATGGTTGGGCTATGCACACAGCCTTGGGGAAGCACTTGGCTTTCTCACATGAAGGTGAATGCAGGCTGGCTTGACTTGCTTAAGGATATACTAAATAAAGTCTTAACACATTCTAAAACAATGTGATAGTGACATAACTGGACATTAATTCCTTGCAACAAGCTAGCAATATTTGGGACTGCTGCATACAGCAGTGGCATTACTTTAATTTTAGTGGAGGTGGGGCAAATTAGATGAATACGAGCCAAAGCATTCACCTCTTGATTTTCAGGCGAACAGGTTTTTTCTGTGACATGTACCAGTTTTAAAATAATTACAACTGTGATTAACAACATTATGCTTTTATCTAATATTATGCCGAAACATTGTTAAATTTCCGGAAATCTTATATAATCTTTAAGTATTCTTATGAACATTTTACTCATACAACTTTAATTAACAGATGGTTAAAAATTCCTTTTAATTTTATAACACTTTTAAACATTTTCCATTTAACTTATATCAAATGAACTTAAGCATTTCATTACTTTTCACTTTTACAGCTTTATCATAATTACATTAATTAACAGGCATTTTACTTTAGCAGTAGAGAAAAAACTACTTTTCTCTATTTTTTATGTAAACCTAAGATTCCCAATGAAATCAAGATTATTGTCTCTTTACCACCAGTTTAATATGCAGATTGAGGTGGCCTCTGACAGGTTTTCCTGTTATGAAGTTACTTTTGTTATTAGCATCATTTCAGTTTCTGTTTAATAATGATTTCCTGGAATTAGTCATTTAAATATTTCAGTTTAGACAATGCTTCTACAAACTTATAACTATTCATAATCACATAGAGTATAGTTACTTCATCTTAAGACAAATTTCACTTTCACGGAACACATTCCCTTACTTAATGCTACCTTCTGCAGTACTTTCTACAATTTGCCACATGCATTCAAGTTTTGTCCTACTTACTTCCATTCTGCTTTTATGAAAACCAGCCATCTTATCTTAGGACAAAACACACTTCCGTGAACAAACTTATCAAATTTTAGTCAGTACTCCCACAAACCTTTTACTTCTTTCTATATCCATTTAAATTTCACATTCCTTACCCTGTTCTGTGAAGAAAATAAACTATTCATTTCAATTTAGGCAAAAACAATTTTTATTTTTGCCATTTGAATAGAGCTCTTTTAAGAATTTTCATTTATCAATTTAGTCTTACCATCTGGAGGTATCAAAATATACACTGACACTGAACAAACACACACAAAAAGAGTTAAGATACACCAACAGAAACATAAAGCTCATAATTTGACTCATAATTCTTACTCCTTTGGTATGGCGGTCTTTAAGCCTGCCATCATTTCATATCTCTGATTTTACTGCTTTTAAGATGTCTTCTGGAATCTGTGTTGCCTGTAATATGCAAGCTTGTTCTTGAAAACACTTTTATTAGTAACCATCAACCAGTTAATATTACTTGAGTCGTATAAATGCAGTTAAGCACTAACTTAGCAGTTTAGACAGACATTTAACATGTATATTTTGGATTACTATTCTTTAAGAGTACACTTAGGCTTGAAGTTCAGGGGTAAGCTATTGATTCAAAACTGAAAATTCCTTTTAACACCTGGCTAAAAATTCTGACCAAAATGAAAAGTGACTAAAACTTAAACATTGTCAAAGTAACATCCAATTCAAACTCCTCCAGCGGTTTAATTCTATCAGCCCACAGCCATATCATCGCTGCACTCTCCATTATCCAAGAGCACGAGAGAAGAAGCATTCTGATAATGTAATTGTACCCGGATCCTGCCGACTATGCCAAAATGTTTTGCTAAGGAAGAGGCAGAAACTCTAAATGCTATGCAAAGACAGCTTTATTCAGTCAAATGGGTTTCTAAAAAAAAGATTGTGTAGAAAAATATCCATTGGCTTTAGGAGATGTGTGTGATTAAGTGAAAAATTCAGGATGTTAAGCAGTATATTGCCATTTAATATATATACATAGAATAATCTGTTATTAAGGTGTTAATAGTAGTTATCTCTAAGAGGTGTGCTGATGGAAGATTTTTAAATTTTTTTGTCTTTTGGCTTATCTGTAGGTTTTCATTTTTCTGCAGTTAAAAGGTACTACTTTCTAAATGAGAAAAAAAGATAAATATTTCATTGTAAAATGGAATTATAGCTTTATATTAAGGTTTTTAAATTTTTTTTTATTTTTGGAGGTACCAGGGATTGAACCCAGGACCTTGTACATGGAAGCAACCACTTGAGCTACATCTGCTCCCCTATAATAAGTTTTAATATCTTGTGACTTCTGAATTATGGTTACTCTTCATTTTCTACTGTTTTAAGGAGGGAGGGAGGTTCTTCTGTTTCCTTAATTTACAGTTTAAAATATATCAAATTATTAGAATATTTTGAATTTTTATTAAATCAGCCATTTTTTCCTTCTATAATTATTTAATCATATTACCAGAAAATTAAAAATAAAATCTCTCTTCCTTTGCAATATATAAAGCTCTTTTATTTTGGTGATTACTTACTTAATCTTAACAATTTTGAATATTAACAGTGAAAGTTAGAATCCTTGTCTTGTTTTTTATCTTAATGGAAATGCTCAAATATTTTCCTCTTTAGGTATTTAGTAATTTATTAATTTACCTAACATATATTCTAAATGCACAATACAGTTACATATCTTGAAACATGTTTTAAAGTATATTCTATATTTTACTTTAGTTTAACATTTTAAGTAAGTAATTGATGCTGAATTTCATAAACATTTTTTGGGGGGAATTATTAATATGATTATATTGAACATAATCCTACTTTAGTCCCATCCTTACATTCCCAGAATACACATGAATGGAATACAAAGTATTATTTCATAATAGGAATGGAATTGATCTGAATTCCATATGCTGATATTTATTTATGATTGTGGCACCTTTATACATATATCTGTATCTGTAGAAGATTCCTTTATATTGTCTCCTTGTCTGATTTTCACATTGGGCTTATGCTAGGTTTATTCAAATAATTGGGCTGTTTTCCATATTGTCAAGAACTTCAAAAGTTCTGAGAATTTACCCTACTTGCAAGCTAACAAGTTAGTGTGCCACAATTTCATAGATACTGGCAGAAGACAGACCTCCTGGGTTGGAGACAAAAGACAGTGTATTACTTACAACAATAACAGTAGCTCTGGTAATGTTATACTGCTTCCTGAGCTCCAATTCCCACAAGGCAACAAAAAGGCCAGGTGATGCCTTTACAGGCAGTGGGATGCTTTCCAGGAGAACACTGAGTAAAGTCAGGAAGTCTGATTTTATTTAGGTGTCTACTAGCAAACAGTGTAAGCACATCTGCTCTAGAGGGAGAACTTATTTTTTATTATCCTGGACAGTAAATAAATCTATTCTAGAGATAGGCTGTGTCTCTTATCTTCCAAGGCTGCTTGCTGTACAAACATCCTTGAAAAGATAGTCTGAAGCAAGTTCAATGTTAATGACCTCTCTCAAAAATGAGACATACAAACTTGTGAGATCTATGGAGAAGTGTTTCCCTACATTTCATATTCTGGAGTACTCCAGGAATTAAGTGTTCCTGGAAAGTTTAATAGAAAATGTGAGTAAATCTAAAAAAAATAAAATATTGGTTAAGAAAGTAATTTTTACATTGGTTTAACATTTTCCATTGATTATTCTTTTCATTAACTTTTTCAAACCATATTTGAGTCAATTTGGGCCATTTATTTTCTCCTAGAAAATAACTAATTTCATAAAGATTTCAAATTTATTAGCATAGAGTTATGTAATCCATTTATAAGATTTTTATCCTTCTCCATGTTTGTAGCCATAATTCTTTCTGCCTCCTATTATATTTTCTGTTTTCTGATTCCATCATTGGTTTCCAAAGAGAGATGTACCAAGGGGAGGGACTGCTGTGGAATGATGTATACTAGTAAGGAAAAGTATTTTATCACTAACATTGTTTAGAAGTTCTGATGCAAGGTGGCAGTAAAAAAGATGACCAACTTTTCATGGTTTTGCCTATTGTTTGATAACTAAAAGACAACATATATTCTAAAGCCTGTGCCCTGAGTGGACCACTTCTACCAATTCCCCCCAGCCCCTCTGTCCATAACTTAGCCTATAGTATTAATCTTTTTAAATGACCAATTCTGCTATTTAAATTTTTTGTAATTATCTTCTACTTTTACTTTTATAAATTGTTTCCTCATAATTATCATATTCTTTTGACAAAACTCTATTTAAATTCTTCCATTGAATGTTTAATTACTGTGTTTGATTATTTATTTGATAATAAAATATTCCAGTTAATAAGTTTTCTGTTGGGTATTATGTTGGGTATATATGTTTTGTATTCTCTTTAAAATTCATTTCCAAAATGTTCATGCACTGACAGCAAAATGTATAGTATTGACTCCTTTTCTCCGTATTATGTTTTACAAAAAGGGACAACTGAATGAGGGAATTGGCAACAAAGGTGAAAGTACAACAAAGAGATAAAAAGTGATAATACTGCTTGTGAAACTGGATGTGACTAAATTTGAAAATGGTGACAAGAAAGCAAAGCCTTCATGAAGCTGCTGTATGAATTGTATTGAAAAGTTCAATGAATATGAACAAAGAGATTCACTTCAACATTTTTGCACCAAGAACAGAAAGTGCTTATGGTTGAAATGGAGCATTTACTTATAGTTCGAATTGAAAACTATAATTTTTTAAAAAATGGCAGTGTCTCTAGCATTTGTGCTAAAGTGTTGAAGTTAGTTGATTCATTGAAAGAAAATGATAATTAATTACAAGGAAACTGAAGAAGAACATTTACTGCCAGTAAATGCTTGTTTCATCATTTCAAAAGTTGGCATGAATAGATGATTAGTGTAAAGCTATCTGGTGAAAGTTTTAGCACAGATAAGAAGGCTGCTGTGAATTTTTTAGACAGATTTCAAGGATTAGTTAATCCTTGTTGTGAAAAAATCATCAAATATGTTTTTATCTATTTTAAATTTTTAAAATATTTTATTGACATAAGATTCAAATAAAAAATTAACCATTATAAAGTGTACAGTTACATGGCATTTAGTACATACACAATATTGTGCAACTATGCCCTCTATATAGTTTCAAGATATTTTCATCCACTTAAAACAAAACCTCATACATGTTAATCAGTCACCCCATTCTTCCCTTTCCTCTACCCCTGGCAACCACTGCTTGATTTACTTATTCTGGATGCTTCATATAAATGGAATTATAAATATTTAATCTTAAATGTTTGACTTCTTTCACTTAGTATAATGTTTTTGACGTTAATCCATATTATAGCATGTATCAATACTTCATTTCATCTTATAGGTGAATAATATTCCATTGTATTTATATACCACAATTTGTTTCTCCATCCATTGATGGGCATTTGATTTATTTCCACCTTTTGGCTATTGTGAATAGTGCTGTTATGAATAAATGTGTACAAGTATTTGGTTGAGTACCCACTTTCAATTCTTTTGGATAAATACCTAGTAGTGAAATTGCTAGGTCATATGGTAATTGTGCATTTAACAACCTCCCCCCGCCCCATTAGAGAAGTTGTGGGTTTACAGAACATTCATTCACAAAATACAGGATTTCAATATAGCACCCTACCACCAAAACCTTCTATTGGTGTGGAACATTTGTTACAGTTAAAGATAGCACATTTTTATAATTGTACTATAAATTAAAGTCCATGGTTTAGCTTAGGGTCCACTGCCCTTGTAGTTCCATGGATATTTTAAAACTTTGTATTCTCTTACCATATATACAATCTAACATTTCCCCTTTTAATCCTATTTAAATATGTATTTCAGTACTGTTAATTGCATTCATACTGGTGTGCTACCATCACCACTATCCATTACCAAAACATTGCTGTCATTCCAAATAGGAACACTGTACTTTTTAAGCCTTAATCTCCCATTCCCTATCCCCATTCCATCCCCTAGTAACCTGTATTCTAGATTCTGATTCTATGAATTTGCTTATTCTAATTGCTTCAAATCACAGATCATACAGTATTTGTCCTTTTGTGTCTGATTTATTTCACTCAACATGCTGTCTTCAAGGTTCATCCATGTTGTTGCATGTGTCAGAATTTCATTTCATTTTAAGGCTCTGTACTTAGATTTCTGAGGAACTGCCAAACTGTCTTCCACAATGACTGCAACATTTTACATTGCCACCAACAATGAATGAGTGTAACTATTTCTCCACATTCTCTCCAACACTTGTTATTTTCTGTTTTTTGTTTGTTTTTTTTAAATAGGAGCCATTTTAATGGGTGTGAAGTGGTATCTCAGTGTGGCTTTGGTTTGCATTTCCCTAATGGCTAATGATGTTGAACATCTTTTCATATGCTTTCTGGCCATTAGTATATATTCTGTAGAGAGATATTGTTCAAGTCTTTTGCCCATTTTTAAATGGGTTGTTTGTCTTTTTGTTGTTAAATTGAAGGATTTCTTTATATATACTGTATATTAATTATTTATCCAATATGTGGTTTCCAAATATTTTCTCCCATTGTATGGTTGTCTTTTTAGTTTCATGATAAAGTCCTTTGAGGAACAAAAGTTATTTTTCAAGGTTTCCCATTTATCTGTTTTTTCTTTTGTTGCTTGTGTTTCGATGTAAAGTCTAAGAAATTATTGCCTAACACAAGGTCCTGAAGATGTTTCCCTGTTTCTTCTAGGTGTTCTAGCTCTTATATTTAGGTCTTTGGCCCATTTTGAGTTGATTTTTGTATATGGTATGAGGTAGGGGTCCTCCTTTTTTTTTTTTTGCAAATGGAGATCCAGTTTTCCCAGTACAATTTGTTGAAGAAACTTTTCTTTCCCAATTGAGTAGTCTTTACCACATTGTCAAAAATCAGTTGGCAATGAATGTGAAGGTTGATTTCTGAGCTCTCAATTCTATTCCCTTGGTCTATATTTCTCTCCTTGTGCCAGTACTTTGCTGTTTTGATGACTGTGGCTTTGTAATGATTTTAAGATCAGGAAGTGTGAGTCTTCCAACATGATTCTTCCTTTTAAAGATGGCTTTAGCTATTCGGGGCCCCTTATAATTCCATATAAATTTGATGATCCTCTTTTCCATTTTTTGCAAAGAAGATTGTTGGAATTTTGATTGGGATTTCATTCAATCTATAAATTGCTTTGGGTAAGATTGACATCTTAATGATGCCCATGAACATGGAATATCCTTCCATTTATTTAGGTCTTCTTTAATATCTTTTAGCAAAGTTTTGTGGTTTTCTGTGTACAAGTCCTTTACATCCTTGGTTAGATTTATTCCTAAATATTTGATTCTTTAAGTTGCTATTGTGAACAGAATTATTTTCTTGATTTCTTGTTCTGAATGTTCAATGATTTTATATAGAAACACTACTGATTTTGGGGTTTGGTCTTGTATACCACAATTTTGTTGAATTAATTTATTACCTCTAGGAGCTTTGTTGTAGATTTTTCATGATTTTCTGTATACAGGATCAAATCATCTGCAAATAGGGAAAATTTTACTTCTTCCTTTCCAATTTGGATGCCTTTTATTTCTTTTTCATGCCTAATTGCTCTGGCAAGAACATTGAGTACAAGACAGTGGGCATCCCTACCTTGATCCTGATCTTAGAGGGAAAGCTTTCAATCTTTTACCATTAAGTTGGATGTTAGCTGTGGGCTTTTCATAAATGCCTATTATCATGTTGAGGATGTTTCCTTCTATTCATAGTTTTGTGTTTTTATCAAGAAAGGATGCTGGGTTTTGTCAAATGCCTTTTCTGCATCAATTGAGATGATAATTTGTTTTTTTTCCCATTCATTCTGTTAATATGGTGTATTACATTAATTGATATTCTTATGTTGAACCAGCCTTGCATACCAGGGATAAATCCCACTTGATTATGATGTACAATTCTTTTAATATGCTTTTGGATTTGGTTTGCAAGTATTTTGTTGAGGATATTTTCATCTATATTCACAAGAGATAGTGGTATACAGTTTTCTTTTCTTGTGGTATCTTTATCTGGGAAGAAAGAAAGAGTGTTCCCTCCTCTTGAGTTTTTTGGAAGAGTTTGAGCAGAATTGGAGTTAAATCTTCTTGGATTTCTTAGTAGAATCCCCTATGAAACCGTCTGGTCCTTGGGTTTTCTCTGTTGGGAAGTTTTGTTTAGTGATTCGGTCTCTTTTCTTGTAATTGAAAAGAGAGGTTCTGTTTCTCCTTGAGTCCATGTAAGAAGTTTGTGTGTTTCTAAGAATTTGTCCATTTCATCTAGGTTACCTAATTTATTGGCATAATTGTTCATAGTATCCACTCCTAGTCCTTTTTATTTCAGTGAGGTCAGTAGTAATCTCCCTCTTTTGATTTCTGATTTTCTTTATTTGTATCCTCTCTCTTTTTCTTTGCCAGTCTAGCTAAAGGTTTGTTGATTTTGTCGATCTTTGCCAAGAACCAACTATTGGTTTCATTGATTCTATTTTTTTTAAATTTTTCAATTTCATTTATCTCTACTCTAACCTTTGTTATTTCCTTCCTTATGCTCACTGTGAGTTTAGTTTGCTCTTCTTTTACTATTTCTTCTGGTTTTCAGGTTAGGTCTTGATATGAAGTCTTTCTTCTTTTTTAATGTAAGCATGGAGTGCTAGAAATTTCCCATTCAACACTGCCTTCACTGCATCCCAAAAGTTTTGGTATGTTTTATGTTCATTTTCGTTTGCCTCAGGATATTTCCAAAATTCACTTGCGATTTCCTCTTTAACCGTTTGGTTGTTTAAGAATGTGTTAATTTCCACATATTTGTGAATTTTCCATTTCTCCCTTGGTTGTCATTCCATTGTGATTGGAGAATATACAATGTATGATTGCAGTATATTTTACTTGAGACTTGTTTTTCACGTAACATATGGTCTATCCTAGAGAATAATCCATATGCACTTGAGAAGAATGTGTATTTTGTTTTACTGGATGAAGTGTTTTATATATGTATGTCTGGTCTAGTTGCTTTAGTGTAACATCCATGTGCTATACTTCCTTTTTGATCTTCTGACTATATATTCTATCCATTACCGAGAGTGGTATGTTAAAGTCTATTTTTAATGTAGTACAGCCTATCTTTCCCTTCAAATCTGTCAGTTATTGCTTCATATATTTGGGGGCTCTGCTTTTAGTTCTATATAAATTTATAATTGTGACATCTTTCTGTTAAATTGTCCCCTTTATCAATATGTGATGACCATCACATATTTTTATACATACATCTTTGTATCTTGTAACTGTTTTTTTATGTAACCTCTATTTAATCTGATATTAGTATAGTCACCCCAGCTCTTTTGATTACTACTTGCCTGGTATTTTTTTTCCCATCCTCTCACTATCATCCTACTTGTATTCTTGACTTTAAGGTGAGCCTTTTGCAGACAGCATATTGTCATATTATGCCTTTTTATCCACTCTGCCAATCTCTGCCCTTTGACTGGAAAGTTTAATCCATTTGCATTTAAAATCACTACTTATAACACAGTCTTTCTTCTGCCATTTTGCTATTTAGCCTTTGTAAGTCATGCTTTTTTGTCCCTCACTTTTGTTAAAGCTTACTTTTATATTTATTTGCGATCTTGTGTTGTACCATATTGAGTGCTTTCACATTTCTATCTGGATATTTATATATATTTAAATATTTATTTATTTATCTCTCCCCCCCTCCTTATTGTTTTGCATTAGCTGTCTGCTCTCTGTGTGTTCTTCTGTGTCTGCTTGTCTTCTCCTTTGGTGCACTGGGAACTGATCCTGGGACCTTCTGGAGTGGGAGAGAGGTGCTCAATCTCTTGCACCACCTCAGCTCCTTGGTCTGCTGCATCTCTTATTATCTCTCCCCTGTGTCTTTTCTGTTGTGTCGTCTTGCTGCGCCAGCTTTCCGCAGGAGCCAGCACTCCTGCATGGG
>JAQZBX010078881.1:0-14058 GCA_029593785.1 Cabassous unicinctus
CCCACGCTCCCAGAAGGCATTCTGCAGCTTGAATATCATGCTGAGGGGGATGGGGCGCTGGCGGGGGGCATTGCGGGGCTGAGGGCTGGAAGGGGGCATGGGGATGCGGCTGACAGGCTGCCAGTTGCGGGGCAAAGTGCCTCCCTGCCCCGCCGAGCCCAGCGAGCGGCGGTAGCTGCCCACATCTGAGCGTCTGTCGCTGGCCAGAGGGGAGACCTTGTAGTTTCGGGGCAGGGTGGCACTGGTGAGACTGTCCTGGGGGAGACAAGGAGGGAAGGAGGGGAGGGAGAAGGGGCTCAGTGGGAGGAAGAGGGGAAGAAGGGAAGGAAGAGGGATGGAAGGGCAAATGGTAAGAAGAGACATGAGGAGTGAGGGCAAGGAAGGAGAGAGTCAGAGAGGGGGTTGGAAATCCAGGATGAAGGAGGAAGAGTGGGGGGTGGGGGGAGACTGGCCCTGAGCCCCACTCCCCCTGCCAGCCTCCCCCCACCTGGCTTCTCCCACCCCTTACCTTGCCGGTGGCTCCCAGTGCATCCAGGCTGCTCTCCCTCCAGGGCAGCAGCTGCAGGCCCGGGGAGACTGGCCGCGCGAAGACGTCCAGGCCTGCGAGGCGGGATATTAGGGTCCCGGGGCCACCTCTCCTCCCGCCTCGCCGCCCCTCCCCGGCCTCCCATGGCTCACGCTCATAGCTCCCCGACTGCGAAGACTTCTTCTCATAGGCCACGTCCAGGTCGGACTCGTTCCAGGCTTTGGGGGGCCGCCGGCGTAGGGTCAAGTCATCTGGAGCGAGATTCCGAGTGAGGCTGGTGGGGAGGCTGGGGAGGCTGGGGAGGCCCCGCCGCCCGCCCCCGCCGGGCCCCTCACTCACCTTGCGCCCGCAGAGGCGGCCCGAAGGCGCTGCCGCCAGCGCCCAGCAGGGGTCCCCCAAAGGCAGCTGGCGCGTCGTAGGCAGCAGCCGAGGGGCGCGGCGAGGGCCCGCGCTCAGGGAAGAAGGCCTGGGGCCCCTCGGCCAGAGGGCTGCCACGGGGGGAGCCGGTGCGGCCCAGGTAATCGAAGGGTGTGGGGGGACCCTGCTGGCGGAGTGCGCCCGACCCCGGCCGCGGGGAGGGCGCCCGGCCCAGGGGACTGCTCGCGCCTTCGAAGGCGCGGGACCGGGGTGAGGGCGCGCGGTCCAGGCTGCCGTAGGCATCCGGCTGCAGGTAGAGCGGTGTGCGCGGGGACGCCGGCCGACCCTTGGGGGACAGCGGGCTGTAGGGGAGCAGGGCCGGGGTGCTCTCGGAACGCCCGAACGCCGTGTCTGCGCCGTCGGTAGCCGTCTTCCGAGGGGACCCACGACTGCCCAAGGGCTCGGGGACCGGGCTGGAGCTGTAGCGGTGCAGCTGGGGGGAGGCCGGACCATTGAGGGTTAAAGAGAGACATAGGTCGGTAGAAAGTCAAAAGAGGCCATTATTTTTTTAAAAAGCCATCGCTGGGGAGAGTACTGAGATCAGGACCGAGGCTAGCCATACAGCGCCTTTCTGCCACTTAGAAAAAGGCTCCTTTCCTTCTGGGTTCCTTTGGCCCCCCTTGAATAGCTCACAACTTGCACCGCCGTTTGGGGCAGGCTTGTCTGAAATCCAGGCCTCCAGACTGAGGTGACTTTGGGGGCCAGGGTGGGGACCAGGGCGAGCCGGCTCACCCTAGAGGGCGCTGCAGCCTGCGGGCCAGCGGGCGCCGACGAGTCCGACCACAATGACTCCAGCTGCTTGGTCAGCTCGTCCACCTTGGCCGCTGCTGTGTCCAGCTCCACCTGCTTCAGGTCCATGTGCTTCATGGCCAGCGCTGAGCGGGCGGGAGGCGCGGTCAGGCGGGGCCTCCTGCAGGCTCCCGCCCCCGCCCCGCGGGCCCGCCCCCTACCCCAGCTCACACTGGAAATTCAGGTCCAGAAGGTCCCGGGCTCTCTGGAATGCCTCGCTGTCCATGGTGCCGGCCCGGGCAGGACGCCTGTGGGGGGGATGAGCCTCTCAGACGCCGCCCGCAGGGAACCCGGGGCAGTGAGGAGCACTTGTTTGACGGAAGCCAGCGCCTTTATGCTTCTGGTTCCTTCCACTGGAAGCGCCGCGCCCGGTCACTTCCCCAGCTGGGAAATGCCGACTCCTTCAAAGCCCCGTCCCTATGCCACCTAGAAGATCAAACTAGAAGGCTCTGGACTGCACTCTCTTGACTTAGCTCCTTGTCCATCTCTCTATCTCAGACCTGATAAGATCTGAATCATTCCTTCAACAATCATCCAAACAAACAACAAAAAAACACAATTATCCAAAAAAGAAACCAAATAAATAAAATCAATTCTCCACTGGTCCTCTATTACGTACCAGGCATTGCAGGGCACACAGGGTGTAATAATAATTGCCATCAATAACTGAACTCCTGCTATGGTCCAGGAGGCGCTGTGC
This sequence comes from Cabassous unicinctus, assembly GCA_029593785.1. Taxonomy (NCBI): domain Eukaryota; kingdom Metazoa; phylum Chordata; class Mammalia; order Cingulata; family Chlamyphoridae; genus Cabassous; species Cabassous unicinctus. The sequence continues at coordinate 2,433 of JAQZBX010078881.1, forward strand.
CAAGGTTTATGCCAGTTGCCTGGGCTCTGATGTAATAAAAATGCCCACCATTTATTGAAGACCCACGACCTCCAAGAATTAGAGGTGCCCAAAACGTCATTCAATGGTCAAAACCACCCTAGCAAGCAAGAAAGTGAGGCTCAGATACACCTGTTCAAGGTCACTCAGCGAGAAGTTGGCAGTACTGGACTCCACACCCGGATCTTATTTGTGATTCTAGGTTGATGCTACCAGACTGGGAGTGGGAGAGTCCCAGAAGACAGGGACCGCTCAGCTCCCTCTCCCCAGAGTCCCCGCCCAGGGGAGCCCTGGCTCACACTGGCACAGTGTTAGAAGAAACAGAGAGGTAGCCTGGGTTGGATGGGTGGCTGTGGTCACCAGGCCAGCAGGAGGGAGCCAGGCCACCAGGAACCGGTCAGGCCAGTGCCATCCCTATGGTAGCCACCACGCCCACCAGCTCTGCCCCTTCCCCTCTATGCCAACCGACTGCTTGGCTCTGGCGGTGCAGGCGTGGGCAGCAGGGCGGGCTGGGGCATGCTGACACCGTATCTGTCTGAGAAGCCACAGGAACAGACCTGTTGGAGCTGGCGCCTCATCTGGGTGTGTTGGGAGTATGTGACCTTGGACGAAGCGTCATTCCTCAGGCCTCAGTTTCCCCAACAGGGAAAAGAAGAGGCAAATCAAGAATTCTCAGAGGACCCTTCAATCTCTAAGGGGTCTGGATTCCAAAATTGTAAGCACCATGAGACTGTAATTAAAGTTCTACGTAGCCTAAAACTCTCAGCTTGAGACTGTCATGTTTGACAGTTGAGTCCAAGAGTGTATCTTTGGGACATTCCAGAATTCTCTGATTCAGCCATCCCTGCGTTCTAAGTCTTCCTGAGCCACATTCAATTCTAGGATTTCACTGCCCTAACAGTCGAGGTGGATGAGTGGTCTAGTGGGTGGGTAAGAGCCCAAGCGACCAAGCCACACTGGGAGGCTTCAAATCTGGCCACACCACTGTCTGCTGGGGCTTTGGTTTTCTGATCTGTAAAATGGGGATAAATAACAGTCCACCGTAGGGGACTGTTGTGAGGATCCATCTGGCCAGAAGGTGCAGGAGGAATTCAGGGCTCTGAGAAGTAAGACTCGGAAAGCAGAGACGTACAGGAATCAAAACTCGGCACTTTTAGAACCTCCGAAAGAGATACACAGGAAGCATTCTAAGTGTCTGTTAAAATATCAAAACAATTCTATGCAGCCTCCAATGCCAGCATTCGGGGACTTCATGATTGCCAAGTTTCTAAGATTCTCAGATTCCAGACGGACACCCCCTGGCTCTAAGGAAATGCCAACCCCGGGCGTGGGGCTGCCCCGGGGGCTGGTGCGGGAGGAGGGGATGTCGAAGCCGCCAGGGGGCGCCCCGGGTCACAGGCCGACCCCCAGCCCGGCAGACGGACGACGCCTGAGCTCAGGACCCGGGAATGCATGGCGGGCCCAGGCAGGTGCGACACCTCCCGTCGCGGCGGTGTGGGCTGGGCGGGGGCCAGAGGGTGGACCGCGGGGGCGGCGCGGGCCCCTGCTCTCAGGCCCCTGCCCTCCTCTCCCACGTTCTCCCCTGGGCTTCCCTCCAACCCCAGCTCCGCTCCCCCAGAGCTCCCCTCCCTCGGGGTCCCCTCCAACCCCAGTTCTCACGGCCCCCTCTCCTCCACCCCTAGCTCGTCTTCCCTGGCCTCCCCCACACCTCAGCCGGGTTCTTTGGGGTTAAGGATCACAGAGGAGTCATCTTCAGCAGGAACCAGGTCCAGCGTCAGCCCTGAACACCGGGATGGCATCCTACAGCCCAGCCCTGGCAGAGTCACCCAGGGAGGGGCCCCACCCTCTCTGGGACTTGGGTTCCAGTCTGTGAATCCGGCCAAGGCCTCCTCTATAAGCCTCTCCCTCGGGCTGGTTATTTAGCAGCTCTGTGCCTCAATTTCCTCATGTGTTCAACAAAGGGATTAATACCTTCCCCTCCGGGTTGTGAGGTTCATGTGACATAACACGGGTACCATGTTCTGAACAGTGTACAGCATGAAATAAGGCTCACACATACAGGATTATTAATTCCCTACCTTCCTTAGCTGCCCATGAAGATAACACAGGGGCTGGCACAGAGTGAGAATTTAAGACGTAAGGTAACTCCCCCCACCACACACAACTCTTTCTGAGATTCTCAAAGCCCTGAGTTTTGATCCCCAGAGTCCCCACTTCTGAGCCCTTGGACCTCCGAGTCCTAAATTCTCCCTACACCTTGCTGAGTTCCTGCCGGTGATCACCCCAATAGCTTAGGGACAGGGGCAGAGACAGCCCTGTAAGATTCCAGACAGAGGGCAGCAGAAGCCCAGGGTGTGGGCTTTGCTGGTTCCCTAGCCTCAGTTTCCCCACTGGAGTAGGGAGGAGTGATTCTCTGGGGTTAGCAAACCTAATCTGCAACGAGACGTAGGGCATCCTGTCTACCTCGTGGAAGCTGGCACCAGCCCCTATGCTGGCATGCTGTGAGCCTGCCTTGGCAGCCACGGTTATTATTTTTAATTTCATCTCAGGCTATCACCAATTGCCCTTCAAGCCAGGACATTAGTAAGTTCTCCTCTTCTCCTCAGAACCCCCTGCTGTCTCCCCCACCCCTTTGTTTAAATCCTGCCACCTGAGGCAGAGATGGGGGTGGAGAGGAAGGGAGACAGACAGACGGAGCGCTGGACTCTGCCCTCCCCCAGCCTCAAGGACAGATAGACACTTCCAGAATTAGCCTCTGTCCCTCCCACACTACCTCAGGTCAGACAGTTGGGGGTGGAGGTGACATTTCTCACCTAAGGGTCAGGGCAAGGTGCCCTGGGAAAGAGGTTAGTCAGAAAATCTGGTGGGAGTAGACAGAGTCCCGTCCTCCAGAAAATTGCAGAGGAAGGGAGTCACTAAATCCTGACCACCCCAACTCTGCTGTGACCTCTCTGGGCCTCAGTTTACCCCTTCCTCTCTGTGTAATGCAGAAGTGTCCAGCCCTGCAAGCCTCCCAGAATCCAACCCTGCATTCTGGGATCCTGCCCCGGGTTCTAGAACCCAGGTACAAACCCCAGGTATTTCCTACCCCCATGGGGGCACTAGGACGTCCCCCACCCCGCCACGGGACGGCCTGGGGCGCAGGTCCCTCCTCTGGTCAGGCAGGTCTGACGCCTGGGTTAATGACATGTTGGGCTTCAGGCAGCGCGCAGAAGAGGTTGGAAAGCCGCCCCGGCCCCCGGCCCCCTGCCCAGGGCCGGGAAGTGGGAGGAGCGGCAGGACAGAGCCTACGGAGGGACCCCGAGACTTGTCCCGCTCCATTTCAGGGGCTTGGTTCCATTATCCCCATCCCACCCCTAATTCTGCCCGGAGACCTAGAGGTTCAGTTGAGGCCTTCGGGAGGGCGGGTAGGGATGGCCGCCCATTCCAGAGCCCCAGGAGAACTAGCCTCCCATTTCTGTCCAACATTCAGGGATCAGAGGCCCCAGTTCCACCCAAGAACTTCCGAGAGCCCCCATTCCCGGGACTCAGGAGTCCCAGCTACATCTCCAAGGCTTCCGAGACCTCCATTCCAAGAACTTAGGCATCCGGGTCCCCCTTTCTTTCCGCGCAGTAAACCAGGCGTCCGAGTTCTCTCCTTCCAGGGACATCTGCGCACCCCCAAATCCGTCCCGGGACCCGGAGTCCGAGTCCCCTCCCAGCCCTCCCAGGGACTCGGACATCTGGCTCCTCCCGGGTGGCTGAACCCCAGGGGGTGGAACTCACGGATCCGGGACAGATTCTGGCACCGGGGGCTTCCTCCGGCTCCTGCTCCGGCGGCGGAGAGCCCAGGACCGGGCGGAGCCGGGCGGCGCCGGGAACAGGTTAGACGACGTGACTCCGGCTGGAGAGAGGCGGGCCCGGGAGAGGAGGGGTCTCCTCGAGCACCTTGGGACTTGTAGTCCCGGAGGGGCAGGACGCAGAAGGAGACGTTCCCGTTTGGATTCAGCTGGAGTCCATTTCACAGACAGGAAGGGCGAGGCCCAGAGGCCGAGAGCTAGCTGGCTGGGGAGGCTACAGGGACGGAGCCGAAAGTCCTACTTCCCAGTGGCTGCAGGAGACAGACTCTAGAGCCCCTGTCCCACCCCTCCAGGCTCAGTTTCCCGCTTTCTGAGTGAAGATTTGGATGACACCAAAGGAGTGGGAGGTTGGAGGCTGGGGGAGACTCCCATGCCCCGCCTCTAAGGCGAGAAGAGGGCCTCGCTAAGTCGATGTCCTCTCCGGCCTCTAAATCTAAATCTCCCCGTCGGTAAAAAGGGCGGGTTGGATCTCCCAGCAACGGCGCCCACAGCCCGAAGCTGAGACTACAACACCCAGCAGCTTCCGCGGACGGCCCCGCCTCGGGTCCTCTGGGAGTTGTAGTCCCGCACCCTCCGGGGCGGCGCCCTCGGGTCTCGCCCACGCACGGGAACTGTCTGGCTCTCCCTGGCGGAGGGAGCGCTTCCCCTTCCCCAGACCCTCCCTCCGCTCTGGGAAGCCACTCCCGCCCTGGGGGGGGGTGTCACCCCATTACTGGAGCAGGATCCGAAATCTCGGCAGAGGGGGCGGGGAGCGGGGCTGACACACCAGCCAGGAATGCAGTCAGGTCACCCCGTCTAGACGCCGCCCCACGCGGTGCGGTCCCCGTGGAAAGGGGCGTGGGCGCGTCCCCCCAAATCCGCGCCCACGTGGCGCTGTTTACACGGGTCCCAGTCAGGGTTTCCAACCCCTCTCTCTTTCCCAAAGTCGTCGGAAATATTCCCACGCACGAGACTAACTCCTCGGGTGTATCTCCCCGCCTCACTTCCTCCACGGCCCCGCCCCTCAGCCCTCTCCGCCCCACGCGGGGCCGGCCCCGCCCCCTGGCCCTTCCTCTCCGGGCTTTTCCCGCTGCCCTGGAGTTCGGAGGCACCACCCCTGCCTGGCACTTCACTCCCTCGGGAGGGATTACCCCCACTCCTCCGTTTTACCACCTCTCCCACTCGGGTTCTGAAGGCCCGAGGCACTGGGGCCTCCCCAGAGAGGCTTGTAACCCTGCAAACCCAGACGCGCTCACCAGGACCCCTACCTCTCTCTAAGAGCTCGGGCCAATCGGTCTTCCTGTCTCTTTAAGAGTTGAGTCTTATCAGAGTGGCTGCCCCTTTAAGGCGACGTTGGGGCAAATCACGTCCGAGAGACTGACGGGGGAGACGCGCGGGCTCGGGCTTCCGTCGGGCAGCAAGCCAGCTGTTGTCGGGAGCGGATTTTCGGGAAAAGGTGTCCCTCTAGTTGTTCTGCTTTGCGCAGGTGGGAATTTCTCTCAGGGCTGCTCACAGAGCCAGCAGCCTCCGACGCACTCCCCCCGCGCGCCCGCGCCACTTGGGCGCTCCCGGGCGAGGCCCCACCCCCTGGCTCCACGTGGTCGGCGGCGGGGCCAGAGCTGCTCTGGCTGCAGGCTCTGCGGGCGGCAAGGGTCCTGCGATGGCGGGGGCCGAGTCCGGCGGTGAGCGGAGGCGAGGCGGGTCGACTGGGTGCAGAGGGTGGGCTGGCGGGAGGAGAAAGGGGTCCTCGGCAGAGTTCGGGCGGAGAAAGGCCATCGCTGGAGACAGGACCGCCGGAGACGGGGTATCTCCAGAGGGAGGGGAGATTTGGACGGAGAGAATCTTGGGGCCAGTACCCGTGGAGAGAAGGGCGCCCCCGTGGTTGGATCGGTGGAGATTGGGGAGCCTGGGGGACAGGCAGATAGAGGGGGGAGACTAGGTGAGGGGATGGGGTCCTTTTTGAGAAAAGTTTGGGACTAGTAGACCGAAAGGAGCCCCGGACGATTGAACCGGCAGGGAAGTGCCAACAGACCCCCGTTTCCCTTTCTCCCGCAGGTGCTGCTCGCTTCTCTTGTCCCCCGAACTTTGCCGCCACGCCCCCCGCCTCAGAGCCCCCACGTTTCTCCTTGGAGGCGCTGACCGGCCCAGATACTGAGTTGTGGCTTATCCGGGCTCCTGCGGACTTCGACCCAGACTGGTGAGTGGGGTCCCCATATCACCTCCCTGGAATATTCCCCACCCTAAAGGCCGAACTTGGGGCAGATGTAGAAGTGCATTCCTGAGGGACCCCAAAATGCTACTTCTCAGCAATTCCCTGTCCCACCAAAAAGAATCTGACCAAGCCTCTGCCCTCCCTCTTTCTCCCCTCAGTCTCAATGGCCGCCTGGTGCCTCTCTCTGGCTCCCAGACTGTGAAGGGCAAGTTGGCTGGCAAGCGGCACCGCTACCGGGTCCTCAGCAGCAGCTGCCCCCAGCCTGGAGAAGCGACACTGCTGGCCCCCTCAGCTGAGGCCGGAGGTGGACTGACCTGTGCCCCGGCTGCTCGGGGAAGCCTAAGAATCTTCGAGGGTCCCCAAGAATCCCTGCCAGGGACTCCTCTGCAGCCCATTCCAGCCAGCCCCCCGCCGCAGATTCCCCTTGGCCTGAGACCTCGGTTCTGTGCCTTTGGAGGCAGCCCACCAGTCACAGGGCCTGGGTCACCCTTGGCACTGAAGACACTCACCTCGGGGAAGAGGGGTAAGAAGAGGCAGGTGCCAGAGGCCTCAGTCCCTCAGGAGGCAGTGAATGGGCATGGGGTCCTGGAGGTGGACACAGTTTTGGGGTCCCCAGAGATGAGTGTGGGAAAGAAGAAGAAGAAGAAGCAGCAGCAGCTGCAAGAACAGGAGGTGACGGCGCCAGTGATGACAGAGCCTGCAGCTGAGATGTCAGAGCCTTTGGGAGTACTGTTCCCACTCTCCACCAAGAAGAGAAAGAAGCCCAAAAGGGCAGAAACAGTCGAGCCAGAAATGGGAATGCCAGAGCCAGAAGAAAAGACCGTGGAGCTGGGACTTGTGGTTAAAACTGAGCCTCTGGAAGAGACAATCCTGATCCCCACCAAGAAGAGGAAGAGGCAAAAGGACAAAGAAGGGATTGAACCAGTGGAGCAGATGATAGTTGAGCCTCAGCTGCAGGTGAAGGTGGAACCACAGGACGAAGCCATCCCGCTGCCCTCTGTGAGGAAGAGGAAAAAAGAAAAGGGATACGAAGGGATTATGGAGCCAGAGATGAGACCTGTGGAGCTCCATGGGGAGGTAATGGAGCCTGAACAGCCAAATGAAGGTGAGCCTCAGGCCGAGGCAGCTCTGGCACCCACCAAGAAGAGCAGGAAGAAAGAAAAGTGGCAAAAAAAAGCGATGATGGAGCCAGGGATGGAGAAGGTAGGGCCACAAAAAGAGGTAATGGAGCCTGAGCTGCCAGATGACATTGAGCTGCAGGTGGCTCCAGCATCCACCAAGAAGAAGAAAGAAAAAGGCCACAAAGCGCTGGAGCCAGGGACTGAGATGATGTTCCCACGAGGGGAGATGATGGAGCCTGAGCTGCCAGGTGAGGGTAAGATTGAGGCTGAGGCAGCTCCAGCATCCACCAAGAAGAGGAAGAAGCAGGGCCAAGAAAGCAAGGTGCTAGAGCTGGCACCCCAGGAAGAGATGCCAGAACCACTGCTGAATCTGGAGCCCGGGGAGGAGGCCACAGCAGGACTGGAGAAGAAACGGAAGAAGAAGATGCAGCAGCATCCTGTGTAGTGTCCTCCAGGGCAACTGATAACTGCAAAGAAGAGCTGAGGGTGGCCAGTGGGACATCAGGAGGCGAGAGCCGGAGGAAGAGAACCCACCCCAGTGCCACACTCAGTAGGAGCCGGGACCTGGAAAATGTTTTATTATAGGCCTGGGCCTCCTTCGCAGCTGGGGTCATCGGGGCGCTTTCAAGAAAGGCTCATGTAGGACATCAAACAGCCTCCGGGCCTGGGTGGGAGGGAGAAAGAAATGAGGAACCAGTCATTAAATGAGACGTTTGTTTGGTACATCTGGACTGAGGGCTTTTGGTTCTTTTTTTCCCACCCTGGAGGGGCCTTGAGGGACAGGAAGGAAATAGCCCAGTCTAGATTCCATCCCGGACTGGCTGTGAGGCTGGCCTGGTCCCCACCCACTCTGGGCCTCTAGAACCTTAGAACTTTGGGGTCCCCTCCTGCCCCTGACCCCTCAGGTCCATCACAGAGCTCTTACCTTCTGGGGCCCCAAGCCCGGGCACAAGGCCAGGTCTTCCCGCGACGCAGCTATGAGCTGTTCCAGAGACTGAGAAAGGGGGAAGCCAGGGGTCAGGGCAGGTGAGCACAAAACCCTGCCCTGCCCCAGCTGGTGGGGGGTACCTGGGAGGAGGTGAGGGTCTGTGGGAGAGCAGGCGAGGCTGGGGTGTTGGTGGGCTGGGCAGGGAGGAGCAAGGAAATGGGAGAGGGGTCTTCCTAGGAAAGGCAAGAGGATAAAAAAGGGGCTATCCTTACTCCAAAAGTAGCCAGGAGAGTCTGACTGTCCGTTTTGTTGACTGACTTGACGGTGGTCAGACATTCAGTCACCTGGGAGGGGAGGGGAAGAAAGGAGATTTGGGAGAAGAAAGAACAACAGAGCCCTCCCAGGAGGGCATGCAGCAGGGGCTCAATAAATGTTTGGTTGTGTTTTGCTTTTTGGTGTTTTTTGGACTGATTAAAAGATCATCTCAGAGTGACGCCCATCTAGAAAATAAATGGCATTTAGTTGAAGGAGCTGGAGCCGGGAAGACGAGGCTCTGGAGTCAGACCTGGCTCCAAACCAGGCCCCAGCACTCAGTCCCTGGGAGATGCTGGGCAAGGCCTCCGTTTCCCGGCAAATGAGGAGCCTGATAGTTCCCATTCAAGGGTGCCCTGGCCATCCCCTGGGGTGCAGCCAAGAGCGCTGCCCAACCCAGCGGGTGACCCCAGTTCAAACCCTGCCAGGTCCTGTCTGTGTGAGGGTGGGCGACCCCTTCCTCCCATCAGATAGGGGGTTCCAGAGTACTCTCCCCAAGAGGGCAATTGTCTCCCAGGTTGTTGAGCTGATGGGCTCAGGGCAAAGTAAGAGCTCCACATGCAGGAGCTGTTGACATGTGGCCCTTGCAGCTCCAGCATGTTATCTAATCCCAGAAGTCCCAGGAAAGGCGTAAAGGGCAATGTCCCTCACCATTACTCCAGCATCAAAGTCCATTCAGCAAACACTCCCTGAGCGCCTACTGAGCGCTGGAAACCCAGCAGTGACCCAGACAGCCCCAGCCCTGCCCTCCCAAGGCTCCCAGACTGACAGTGGTGACCCAGCGTGGGAATCAAGGAGGGCTTCCTGGAGGAGGGAGCATTTGAGCTGAGATGGGAAGGATGGAATCAGGCAGGTAAATTGGGCAGAGAGAATGAGACAAGATGATGCTTGGAGGAACAAGCAATGGCTGGAAGGACAGTGTAACCAGTGCAAGGAAGAACACAAGGGCAGTGGGGAGTATGGGGCTGCAGGGGCCAGCTAGGACGAGATGGGAAGCTGGGCTTTCCCTGAGGGCACTGGGGAGCCCTGGAAGGATTCAGAGCAGGAGAGGGCAGGGTCAGACTTGTGCTCTGGAAGACCTGTCTGGCTGCAATGGGATGGGACGGGGTGAGTCTGCAGGCTGGGGGTGGGAGGAGTGGGGGAGAACCCAGGCTAAAGAGGCCTGGAGGATGAGTGGACCAGACTTGAGATAAAAACTCAAGGCAGGGAGATGAGACACCTGGGAGAGCGGTGGGACAGCCTCACCCGAGAGACGAAGTCCTGCTCCAGCTTCTCCATCAGGAGGTCTGCCGGCTTCTGCTCGTACGCCTTGTAGGTCTCCAGGTACCGCCCGGCCTCTTCAGGGCTGGGACGAGAAGGCACTTGGGTCAGCTGGGGTGGGGGTGAGGTGCACGTTTTAGACTAGTTTCATTACAGCAGTAATAACTGCTGGCACTAAAAGTTCCAGGTGCTAATGTATAGAAAAAAAGAAAGTTCTCAGTGTCCCCAAAACACCCTCTGGTGGTAAACCCTGCTGAGCTTATTTGTACACATCTTTTCGAGCTAAGGGCCAGAGCTTGGGAGCCTGGCCAGCTGGGTTCAGGCCCTGCTTCCCACCTGGGTTACTGGGCAAGGGAGTTTACCTCTTTGGCCTCAGTTTCCTCATCTGTAAAGTGGGACGAAGGATAGAACACTTCAGGGGATTAAATGAGTCAACACCTGGGAAATGCACAGAACCCCACCTGGCACCAAGAAGCCTTGTAGAGAAAATGTCAGCTATTATGGAAAGGAATTCAGCAAGGCATTATTTACCCTGGGTCTGAGAGGGAGGAAAACCAGAAACACTGTGTCTTTTCCCAATGATAGATAACTGGGTAAAGCTTCACATTCAGCTCCCCATCAAGAAAAATGGAGGGGAGTGGATGTGGCTCAAGCAGTTGTGCATCTGCCTACCACATGGGAGGTCTCAGGTTCAGTTTCCAGTGCCTCCTAAAGAAGACAAGCAAGACAGCAAGCTGATGCAATGAGGAAACACAATGAGAGATACAACAAGCAGGGAGTGGAGGTGACTCAAGTGATTGGGTGCCTCCCTCCCATATGGGAAGTCCAAGGTTCGGTTCCCGGTGCCTCCTAAAAAAAAAAAGAAGACGCGCACACAATGAATGGACACAGAGAGAAGACAGCGAGCACAAAACAAGGGGAGGGAGAAATAAAATAAATCTTTTTTAAAGAAAAAGAAAAACGGAGGGGAGTGGATGTGGTTCAAGTGGTTGAGCACCAGCTTCCCACAGACAAGGTCCCAGGCTCAATGTCCTGGGTTCAATACCCCGGCCCCTGGTACCTCAAAAGAGAGAGAAAGAGGGAAAAGGGGGGCGGGGGGGAAATCTCTTTTAAAAATGGAGCTTGTGAAGGCTTTTAACATAGTACATCTTTAAAAGAAAAGCTGCATGCACTAACTGCAGAATCTTTTATAAAACTAACACAATTTAAATACCATTAATTTTCACATTAAGCACTGTTGTTGTTTTTTTACTTTTCATTTTGAAATAATTTTAAACTTATAGGATAGTTGCAAAAATAATCCAAACCCCATACAGAGAAACCCAGTATACCCCCACACCTCTATCCACCCAGACCCACCAGTTCTAACATTTTGCCACCTTTGCCGTATCGTTCTGTCTTTCTGTGTGTCTGTCTCTGTTTTGGGGCATGTAATTAACTTTCTTTTTTTTTTTTTTAAGGATTTATTTATTTATCCCCCCCTTGCTGCTTGTGCTTGCTGTGTCCATTCGCTGTGTGTCTTCTCCGTGTCTGCTTATCTTCCCCTCGCTGTGAGGTCCCGCTGCATCAGCCCCTCGCGCCGCGCGGGCCGGCCTGTCCTCACAAGGAGGCCCCGGGAAGCAAACCCGGGACCTCACACATGGTAAACGGGGGCTCTATCAACTGAGCCACTCCGGCTTCCCCTGTAATTAACTTTCAAAAGTATTTGATGGGAAGCGGGTGTGGCTCAGTGGATAGAGCCCCCGTTTACCATATGAGAGGCCCCAGGTTCGCTTCCCGGCGCCTCCTTGTGAGGGCAGGCCGGCTCGCGTGGCACCGTGGGCTGATGCGGCAAGACCTCACAGCAAGGGGGAGATAAGCAGACACGGAGAAGACACGCAGCGAATGGACACAGCAGCACAAGCAGCAAGGGGGGGATAAATAAATAAAATAAATAAATCTTTAAAAAAAAAAAAAA
>JAQZBX010078882.1:0-14054 GCA_029593785.1 Cabassous unicinctus
TTTTTTTTTTTTCATTTTATTTTCAAAGACCCTTTAGTATGGATGCAAAAAAGTCACAGAGAAAATATAGGTGATTCCCATAAACCAAATGCACTCCCCCATTTTCCCCTCTCCCCTATTAATAACATTTTACAGGTGGGTGGTATATTTGTTACAAGTGATATACAAATATTCAAGCATTGTCACTAACCATGGTCAATGGTTTACATTTTGGACCATACGTTTTTACAGAGTTTAAAATGGCCTGTATCCATTACTGCAAGGTCATGCAGAACAATTCTAATGCCCTAAAAATAACTTATTTTCCATCAATTCTATTCTTCCCTCTGCCTCCCCTCAGAACCTATTGTAACCACTAAGTTTCAATTATTGAAGTATAAGATTCATAGTTACTTGCAATAATATTGAGGACTTGACATATTGGTGTGTTTTCTTTTGTTAGTCACTGCCTATATTCTTGAGGGATTCTTGTCCCTTTAACTGAGAATATAACAGGACCACCAGGATGGGAGTTCAATATTTTCCTTTTTTAATATGTGTGTCTCCACCCACTGATATAACACTCTATGACAAGTTGAACATTTACATATTCCTTAGAAACCAACTCCAGATTCACCTTGTCCTGTATACCCACCTGCACTGAACACTGTACACCAGTAACCTTTCCCTGTCATATTTCTAAAAACATTCCCACAATTGTAGTTTTAACAACAAGCTTGCAAATTCACAGACCTCAACCTCTCCTTTCCTCAACCTTTTCCCCCAGGTCCATGGAGAGTTGAACCCACTCCCCTAACCTACTCTTCCTCGCAGACCAGTACTGCCAAACCCAATCACATAACTGCATCACTGTCATGCCCATACATTGCACAACTACACCTTTTCACTTTATCATAGATTATGCCCATATGGGCATACCACTCTCTGTTTTCTTCCTGTCTCCTGGTAGCCTATATTCCAGAATCTAGCTCTGTGAGTCTGCTTAATTTGCTTAATTCATATCAGTGAGGTCATGTAATATTTGTCTTACATTGCCTGGCTTACTTCACTCACCATAAGGTTTTCAAGATTCACCTATGTATTTCCACATGTTAATACTGCATTCCTTCTTACTGCTGAGTAATATTACATTGTATGTATAAACCACAGTTTGCTTATCCATTCTTCTGTTGACGGACATTTGGATTGCTTCCTACTTTTGGCAATATTGAATAATGCCCTTATGAACATTGGTGTGTATATATCTGTTCATGTCCCTGCTTTCAATTCTTCTGGGTATATACCCAGCAGTGGGTTCACTGGATCATATGGCGTTTTCTATAGTTAACTTCTTGAAGAATTGCCAAGATTTCTTCCTCAATGGCTGCATCATTTCAAATTCCCACCAGTAGTAGATAAGTGTATCCTTTTCTCCACATTCTCTCCAACACTTGTAGCCCTCTGCAGTTTTTTTTTTAAAGCTGAGAGTCTGATGGGTATAAGATGATATCTCATTGTAGTTTTGATTTGCATTTTCCTAATGGCTAGTAATGCTGAGAATCTTCATGTGCGTTTAGCCATTTATATTTCTTCTTTGGAGAGGTGTCTATTCAAATCACTTGCCCATTTTTAAAATGGGTTGATTGTCTTTTTATTTTCCAGGTGTAAAATGTCTTTATATGTGCTGGATATTAGGACCTTGTTGTATATATGGTTACCAATTATTTTCTCTCTTTGAGTAAGCTGCCTTTTCACTTTCTTGACAAACTCCTTTGAGGCACAAAAGTTTTTTAATTTTGAGGAGGTCCCATTTAACTATTTTTTGTTGCTTGTGGTTTGGGTGTAAATTTTATGAAGCGATTTCCTACTATGAGTTCTTATAGATGCTTCCTTACATTATCTTCTATGAGCTTTACAGACTTGGCTTTTATATTTAGATCTTTGTTCCAACTTGTGTTAATTTTTGTATAGAGTGTGAGGTGTAATCCTTTCTCATTCTTTTGGATGTGGATATCTAGTTCTTCAAGCACCCTTTGTTGAAGAGGCCATTCTGTCCCAGTTGAGTGGGCTTGGTGGCCTGGTTGAGTATCAATTGTCCGTGTACGGAGTGATCTATATGAAACTCCCATGTCTCTTCCATTGGTCAGTATGTCTATCCTTGCACCAAAATCATGTGGTGTTTACCACTGTAACTTTTCAGTATGTTTTAAACTCAGGTAGTGTGATTGCTCCAATTTCATTTTTCTTTTTCAATATGACTTTGCCTATTCGGGTCCCTTGACCTTCCAAATAAATTTCTTAGTTAGCTTTTCAAAGTCTGTAAAAATATATGCTGCTCTAATTTTTATTGGGAATGTATTAAATCTGTAATTAATACAGATATCTTAATTATGTTTAGCCTTCTTATCCATGAACAGGGAATATTCTTCCATTTATTTAGTTCTTCTTTGATTTCCTTCAACAATTTCGTGTAGTTTTCTGTATACAAGGTCTTTACATCTTTAATTAAGTGTATTATTAGGTATTTTACTGTTTCAGTTGCTATTTTAAAGGGAATTTTAAAATTAATTTCCTCCTCAGATTGCTCAATATTGGTGTACAGTAATACTACTGATTTTTGTATGTTGATCTTATATCTTGTCAATTTACTAAACTAATTTATCAGGTCTAGAAGCTTTATGGTAGATTTCTCAGGGATTTTTATGTATAGGATCATGTCATCTGCAAATTGGGAAATTTTTACTTCTTTCCAATTTGGATGCTTTTTATATCATTTTCTTGCCTAAGTGCTCAAGCAAGTACTTCTAACACAATTTTAAATAAGAGTGGTGTCATTGAGAATCCTTATCTTGTTCTAGATCTTAGAGGGAATGCTTTTAACATTTCACCATTGAATATGATGTTAGCTTTGGGTTTTGCATATATACCCTTTATTATATTGAGGAAGTTTTTTCTATTCCTATCTTTTGAAGTGCTTTTGTCAGGAAAATGGTCTGTATTTCATTGAATGCCTTTTCTGCATCAATAGAGATGATCATGTGATTTTTTTTCTTTTGAAATGTTAATGTGGTGTATCACATTGATTGATTTTCTTATGTGTAACCATTCTTGCATACCAGGGAAAAACCTACTTGGTCATGGTGTATATTCATTTGATATGTGGTTGAAACAATTAACAAATATTTTGTTGAGGATTTTATCATATGCATTCATAAGAGAGATTAATCTATAGTTTTTCTTTCTTGTGGTGTCTTTTGGTTTTAGGATGATATTGGCATCATAGAATGAGTTATACAATTTTCCCTCCATTTCATTTTTTTGGAAAAGTTTAATCAGGATTGGTGTTAGTTCTTTGTGGAATTATTGGCAGAATTCACCTGTGAATTCATCTGGTCCTGAGTTATTTTTTGTTGGGTGGTATATGATGGCTAATTCAACCTCATTATTGTGATTGCTCTGTAGAGTTCATCAATTTTTTCTTTCATCCATGTAGGCTGCTTGTGAGTTTCTAGAAATTTGCCAATTTCATGTAAGTTATCCATCCAGTTTGCATACAATTTTTCAAAACATCCTCTTATGATACTCTTTATTATTGTGGGGTCGGTGTAGATATCACCTTCCTCATTTCTTTTTTTTATGTATTTACATCTTCTCTCTTTTTTCCTTTGTTTTTCTAGCTAAGGATTTGTCAATTTTATTATTCTTCTCAAAAAACCAGTTTCTGCTTTGTTCATTTATTCTAGTGCTTTTTTATTTTCAATTTCACTTAGTTCTGCTCTAATGTTTATTTTTTCTTTCTTTCGTCTTGATTTGGTATTAGTTTGTTGTTCAGTTTCTAATTTCTCAAGGTGAGCAGTTTGGTCTTTGATTTTAGCTCTTTCTTCTTTTTGAATAAAAGCATTTATGTCTATAAACTTCACTCTCACCACTCCTTTTGCTGCATCCGATAGGTTTTTATATGTTTTGTTCTCATTTTCATTCATTTCAAGGTTGTAAGTTATTTATTTTGCAATATCTTCCTTGACCCACTGTTTATCAAAGAGTCTGTTGCTTAAAATCCATGTCTTTGTGCATAATCTGATTCTCTACCCCTTACTGATTTTCAGCTACATTCCATTGTGGTCATAGAAATTACTTTGTATAATTTCAATCTTTTTGAATTCATTGAGAGTTGTTCTGTGGCCTAGCATGTGGTCTATCCATGTGTGCTCGAAAAGAATATATATCCTGCTTCATTTCGGTGTTCTGTATATGTCTATTAGGTCTAGTTCCTGTAACATTATTATTCAAGATCTCTGTTTATTGATCCTGTTGAGATGTTCTGTCTAATGGTGATAATGGTGTACTAAAGTCCCCTATTATAATTGTAGAGGCATCTATTTCTCCATATAGTTTTCCCAATGGTTGCCTCATATATTTTGAGGCACCCTGTTTATATGCATAAATGTTTATGATCGTTCTTCCTCCTTAATAGATTATCGCTTTTATTAATATATATTGTCCTTTTTTGTCTCTTACTATAGATTTGCTTTAAAGACTTTTTCATCCAATATTAGTATAGCTATTCCCACCCTTTTTGGTTGTTTGTATGTAAAATTGTTTTCCAATAATTCATTTACAATGTCCTTGCATCCCTGGGTGGAAGATGAGTTCTTGTAGGCAGCATATAGATGCATCATATTTCCTTATCCATTCTGCCAATCTTTCTCTCTTGATTGGAGTGTTTTTGGCAATAACATTCAGTGTTATTACTGTCAAGGCATTACTTACATCAACTATATTTTCTTTAGGGTTATATATGCCATATTGTTTTATTTATCTTTTTTGTTGTTTTAATTATTCTTACCAATAATCTTTCTTCCTACACTATCCTCCAGTCTTCTCTCTCCTGTTTTTTTTTCCCTCCAACCTCCAGAATTCCTTTTAGTACTTCTTGAAGGGCAGTTTCTTGTTGGCAAACTCTCTTAATTTCTTTTTAGCTGTTTTTTGTGCTCTCTTTCATTTTTGAATGTCAGCTTTGCTGGATACAGAATTCTTGGTTGACAGTTTTTTCCTTTAAGCACATTAAGTATGTCATATCACTGCCTTCTTGCCTCCATGGTTTCAGATGATAAATCAGTGCTTAATCTTATTGAGTTTCACTTTTATGTGAGATTTCTTTTCTTTTGCTGCTTTCAGTATTCTTTTTGTGTTGACCTTTTGACAAATTGATAATTATATGTCTTGGAGTAAGCCTGTTAGGATTTATACTGTTAGGATTTATACTGTTTGGGCTGTACTGTACTTTCTGGATGTGTACATACATGTCACTCAAAAGAGTTGGGAAACTTTCAGCCCTTATTTCCTCCGACACTCCTTCTGCTCACTTTTCCTTTTCTTCTCCTTCTGGGGTGCCTGTAAAGTGCATGTTTGTGCATTTCATGTTGTCATTCATATCCCTATGTCCCTTCTGGATTTTTTTCAAACTTTTTATCTATTAGTTCTACTATCTGTCTGATTTCTGATGCACTATCTTTGACATCACTGCTTCTTTCCTCTGCCTGCTCAAATGTGCTATTATGTGCTGCCGGTGTATTTTTGCATTTTTCTTGCATTGTGCCATTCTTCACCATCAGATAAATTATCTTTATATATATGTTTACAATTTCTTCAATATGTTCCCCGGTGTTTTCTTAATATTCTTTTCTCTTTCTTCATATCATTAAGTTGATTCATGGTATTTGTTTGCATATCCTTGATTAGTTGGTCAATGTTCTGCATCTCCTCCTGTTTTTTTAGTTCATTCATTAGACTGGGCCATGTCTTCATGTTTCTTAGTATGACCTGTAATTTTTTATTTGTGTCTATGCATCTTCTTATCTTTATTTGCTCATTCAGTTTGTTAGCTTCTCTTTCTATTCTCGGGTTCATTTTGTTGCTGTTGTTTTTGTATGGCAAGATATCTTTTTGACACTTGGTTCCTCTTATTACAAATCCTTATTTGTGTTTCTTTGGAAAAAATATTAGGACCAGAGAAAAGGAAAGAGATAAAAAGTGAAAAAGAATAATCACAGTAATAACTTTTCAAAAACGTAGAAAAGAAAATATACAAGAGCTTCAAAACTATGTAATATAATTAAAAATCACAAAAATACAAAGGAATAAGAATAAAAAAGGAGGAATAGAAAAATAAAAGAGGATACAAAATAGAAAAAATTGAATGAATTAAAAGGGTTGAAAAATGAGAAGAGAGGAAAAGCAAAAAATGAGAGAAAAAGAAAAAAAGCCAAACAAAAAGACTTCTAATGAAAGAAAAACAACAGAAAACAGAAGAAATAAAATTGAAGGGAAGAGAAGAAATAATGTATTTAGAAAATATGAGTGAAAGAAAAAAAGAAACAAAGAAAAAGAAAAACTACAAACAAGAAACAAAACAACAACAAAAAAGCAACCCAGGCGAAACAGCCTTCACTCTTAGGTCTCTAGTGAGCTTCTCAGGCTGCTGGTTCTCATCAATCTAGCCACCTCCAGCCTGCCCTTTGCCGGTGATATAACAGGTTTTGCCAATAAAATTAAGAAAAAAGGGGGAACTGATAAAAAATAAAAAATAACAAATCCAAAGCACCTGAAACAACAAAATAATCTGTCTGTACTCATATATAAGGAACCATATGGGTGCCTGATAAACCAGTTGATCACTCTCTGGATCCCTTGTCTTAGTAGGTACCAAGAATTGAACTAGGGAACTCATATATGCAAGGCAAGAATTCCTCCATGGAGATACACCTGCTCTATAGATTAAGTAGGCTTCTGAATGCATATCTGGCTCTTCCCTCCCATGTTACCACATGTAACTTGGGCTTTTAACATTTTGCATGAGCTAAGTTTTTTAGGCACCTGTCTCTCCCCCATCCTTGACCTAGTTCCTCTCTTTCTTAGGGTGGCTGGATGTGACAGACTGCCTGATCAGATGCCCCTTCTTTCTCCATGGAGTCCCTTAAGTGCTGGTTGGGGTCTACTTTGAGATTCAAAGGGGGCTCAGCTTGTCAAACTCACTGAAAAGAAACCACTAAACACTTTCTACTAGACCCCTCTCCCTCCCATGGAATGCTCTCTCCTATTCAAAGGGCAGCAGTGAGCCAGGAGCTTTGCTGATGCCATTAGACTTGAGGGTGGTGGATATTCCAGCCACAAGGGTGAGTAACTCATGGTTTTCTTTTGATTTCTTTATCTGACTTGCTCCCTCCTGGATTTTGCACAGCACTTTCCTGTTTTATAGATCCCCAGAGCAGCTCCATTGGGTAGGTTTTTTACCTTTCTTTGCTGTTTTTTCTGATTTGAGCTCTGTCTACCTACTTCAACACTACCTTCCCAGAAGTCCTTATGTTCTGTTCTTGTTCTCATTCATCTTGAGATCTTTATTGATTTCTCTCAAAATTTCTTCTTTGACCCACTGATTATTTAAGAGTGTGTTGTTTAATTTCCATGTATTTGTGAATTTTCCCTTTTTCTGCCTGTTGTTGATTTCTAGCTTTTTCCATTATGATCAGATAAAGTGCTTTCTATAATATATATGTTGTTGAATTTATTGAGATCTGCTTTCTGACTCAATCTATGGCTTATTCTGCAGAAAGATGCACAAGCACTTGAGAAGAATTGTATATCCTTCTGTTTTGGGGTGCAATGTTCTGAATATGTCTATTAGGTTTAGTCCATTGATCATGTTAGTCAAGTTTTCTGTTTATTAATACTCTGTCCAGATGTTCTATCCAATGCTGAGAGTGGCGTATTGAAGTCTCCAACTATTATTGTAGAGACAATATTGCCAGAGTTTGCCTCATGGAATTTGGGGCATCCTGGTTAAGTGCATATGCATTTATGGTTATTTCTTCCTGGTAAATTGCCCTCATTATTAATATATAATGTGCTTCCTTGTCTCTAATAAGTTTTGCTTTTAAAGTCTACTTTATCTGATAAAGTATAGCTACACCAGCTTTTGTTTTGTTCACAGCATGCATAGAATATCATTTTTTCCAGCCTTTCATTTTCAATCTAGTGCTATCCTTGGGTCTAAGGTGACTTTCTTGTAGACAAAATATAGATGGCTCATATTTTCTTATACATTCTGTCAGTCTGTGTCTTTTGATAAGGGAGTGTAATATATTAATATTCAATGTTATTACTGTAAAGGCAGTTCTTACTTCACCCATTTTGACCTTTGAATTTTATCTGTCATATTTTGTTTTTACTTATCTTTTTACACTTTTAGTTAATTTTACTGATATAATCTTCAGTTTTTAACTCTTTTGCAAGCCTCTCCTATCTTTTCTTTTCATTCCATAGCACTCTCTTTAGTATTCCCTACAAAGTTTGTCTCTAAGTTACAAATTCTCTCAGTTTCTATTTATTTGTGAATATTCTAAACTCACATTCATTTTTGAAAGACAATCTTGTTGAATATAAAATTCTTGGCTGGCAGTTTTTCTCTTGCAGTTTCTTAAATATATCATGCCATTGCCTTCTTGCCTCCATGGTTTCTGATGAGAAATCAGCACTTAGTCTTATTGGGTGACCCTTGTATGTAATGCATCACTTTTCCCTCACTGCTTTCAGAATTCCCTTTGTCTTTGACATTTGACATTCTGATTCATAAGTGTCTAAATGTAGGCCTATTAAGATTTATTTGGATGGGAGTACATTGTCTTTTTCGGACATATATTTCTTTTTTTTTTTTTTAAAGATTTATTTATTTATTTATCCCCCCCTTGCTGCTTGTGCTTGCTGTGTCCATTAGCTGTGTGTCTTCTTGGTGTCTGCTTATCTTCCCCTCGCTGTGAGGTCCCGCTGCATCAGCCCCTTGCGCCGCGTGGGCCGGCCTGCCCTCACAAAGAGGCCCCGGGAAGCGAACCCGGGGCCTCACACATGGTAAACGGGGGCTCTATTGGTTGAGCCACACCCGCTCCCTGTTGTGAGGGCTTGCTGCATCAGCCCACTAGGCTGCGCGGGCCGGCGTGCCCTCACAAGGAGACCTGGGAAGCGAACCCAGGGCCTCCCATATGGTAAACGGGGGCTCTATCGATTGAGCCACTCCTGCTTCCTTGGACATATATTTCTAAGACCTGCATAAGGATTGGGAAATTTTCGGCCATTATTCAAATATTCCCTCTGGACATTTCCCCTTCTTTTTTTCTGGGACACCTATGACATGTGTGTTTGATGTGTCTTGCCAAAATTTATTTCCATGTGACCCTGTTCAATTTTTCCATTCTTTTCTTTATCTGTTCTTTTATCTGCTCCCTTCTGAGGCCATGTTTTCAAGCATATTGATCTTTTCTTCTGCCTCCTTAAATATGCTGTCGTATACATCCAGTCTAATTTTAATTTCATTTATTTTGCCTTTCATTTCATAACATCTTCTATTTTGCAATGCATGCTTTCAAATTATTCTTTGTGCTTACACAGTCTCTCTTTCATATCCTTAATATCTGTAGCCATCTCCCTAAGATTATTAAGGAGATTTGTTTGAATATCTATGATTAGTTGTCTCGACTTCTTTATGTCATCTAGAGACTTATCTTTTCCCTTTGACTGGGCCATATATTTCTGTGTATTATTATGATTTGTAATTTTTGTTTGGTGTCTTGGTATCTGGCTTAATAGATATATTTATTGTTGGTGCAGTTTCTTTCTTTAGTTTAGAGCTTTCTTGTGCTTTCTCCTTTGCTGGTTGTGTAGTAGGATGTAGCTGGCATTGTAAGCTCTGTAAAATGATGCTGCCTGTGTTACCCCAGTGACTGATGAAGCTTATCCCAACTTTATCCTCTGTCAGAGGTAGGGAGAGAGCTGCACCTGTGTGTAGTGATACAAGCTGTGCAGGGCAAGACAAACTGTAGTTGTCTGGAAAGACTGATGAAGCTTCACACCCCCTTAGACATATTGTGATTCAAGCAATGGAAGAAATTGTAACATTGAGGTGGAGCTGGTGGCCACTGGACATTTTTGGGGCAGGGAGAGGAGGAGCAGTTGAAATACAGGGGCTTTTTTGGGACTTTGGGGTTGTCCTGAGTGGCATTGCAGCGACGGATGTAGGCCATTTTCCATCAACATATACCATGCAGAACCGTGTGGGAGTTAGTGTGGTCTATGATGTGAACTGTGGTCCATGCTCGGTGGCAAGGCCCCAGGATGTGCATATCCATTGCGGGTGTTGTGTTACTCTGATGAAGGATGGTGGTGTGGGATGTTGTTGGAGGTGTGGAAGGTGGGGAATATGGAAATCCTTGTAATTTTTGAGTAATATTTAGGTAATCTTAGCACCTTTAAAAATACATATATATATATATAAAATAACATTTATGTAAACAAATGCACATATATGCATATGTATTTATATATCATTTTACAAATATTTGTATGTATTGTGAAAAATTTGATTTTTACCCACAATAAAAAAAAATTATGCTGATATCATTGTATTCAATAGCAAGACTGAAAGTTTTACAGCATTGATTAAAAACAAGACAAGGATGCACACTTTCACCATTTTTCCTCAGTATTTTGCTAGGAATTCTTGCTAGATCAATTAGATAAGAAAAATAAATAAAAGGCATAGCAATTGGAAAGGAAGAAATAAAGCTTTCACTATTTGTGGATCATATGACCCTATACATAGAAAATCCCTAAAATTTGATAATAATGTTACTAGAACTAAGAGATGAGTTCAGCAAAGTGATAGTATGTAAGACACTGTAATTTTACACTACTGTATTGTACACTGAGATGAGGGAATTGGAAGAATAGTTATAACATGAGGGAATGTTCAGGCCTTTGGAATTATCCTGAAAGACATTGCAATGATGGGTAAAAACCATTACACATTTTGGCATAACCTACAAAATTGTGCAGGGCAGAATGTAAATTATAATGTAAACTATAGACCATGGTTAGTAGCAATGCTTCAATATGTGTTCATCAGTTTTAAAAAATGTATCACACTAATGAAAGATGTTGTTAATGTGGGAACAAATATGAGAGAGAGGGGCTGGGGCATATGAGAATCCCCTATATATACATTTAATATATATTTTTATTTTTAAAAGATATTTAGATTTCATTAATGTTACATAAAAATATAAGGCATTCCCATATGCCCTACTCCCTACACCTCCCATATTTTCCCACATTAACATCCTTCATTAGTGTGGTACATTCATTACAATTGGTGAAAACATTTTGGAGCATTACCATTAAGCATGGATTATAGTTTTCATTGCAGTTTACACTCTCTACTGCACAATTTTGTAGGTTATGGCAAGATATGTAATGGCTGTATTTTTCATGTAATGTCACTCAACACAATTCCCAATTCCTGAAAATGCCCCCATATTCACCTGTTTTTCTCTCTCCCTGCCCTCTGTCTTCACATAAATGATATAATTTCTTCCATTGCTAGAATCACAATAAATCTATAGTAGAATACCAGTAAGCCTGCTTTAGTCCATAGTTCATTCCCTAATCCTGAGGATTCTGGGATGGTGAAGCCCACTCTATCTCTAATTGAGAGGGGGCTCTAATCCCATGGGGCAGCTGGATGGGACTCTCTTGCTTGCAGTTGTAGACACTCTCAGGCACTTGGGATGGTCGTTGTCCATCATCACCTCCTTGTTATTTGTCCTGGGTGAGCCCAATGAACTGGAGAGTAGGTGTTGCAACTCCATTGAGATTCAGGGTCCAACTGGCATATGGACAACCCAAATACTTAAGTCTCTTGGATGTACACCTATCAACCCTAGTACTAATTATAGGTTCAAAAGAGTCAGAAGGGTCAAAAGAACCATGTTTAGGGAAACATTGCATGTTTAATGCAAGATTTGTGTGATCTAAAGATTCACCCTTTGCAGGCACCTGGCCTTTTCTACTTTTGTGGTCCAGTATACTCTTAGTGAGACCATATAATCTCAAAATTCTAATCAAGTCTCTTTCTTCCAGAATCAACATCTTATTAGTCATATGGAGACTTCATCCAGCTTCACCCAGAATGCCAGATCCATCTTCCTCCAACCAAGATAGAACAGCTAGAAAGTTTTGCACCATGTCAGGTAGGGCCTACTGCCCCTAACCAGGAGGAAGTAATTACAGAAGAATGACCATCTCCCTGCAGCACCCCTTTAACAATAAAGGTATAAACTCTCTGAGGGGGGAATGAAGCAGGCTAGTAAAATAGGGAATCTATAGATGGACCTGGAACCTGGCAAAAAGTTCATGTTGACATTGATACCCCCAAGATGGCTGCTGGAAGACCCTCATGAGAAATCTTGTTTAGAATGTGATTTCCTTCAGAAGCCAGTAAAAGTCCTGGATATTTTCCAGGGGCCTTATCATTGGACCCTTCTAGGGGATTGATGGGTAGGGTAACCAATCCAAACAGTAAACAGCTGGAACTTCTCCCATGTCATTAGCAAAGGAGCAGAATAATTAAAGGTTTAAAAACAAGTACAAAGTCAAACCTCTCTCTCTTACCTTTGGACCCCTATTCTGGTCTTCTTCACCCCCAATGGATCAATAAGCAAGCAAAACCTGGACATTTATAATTTATAATGGGAAATTGTAGTCTGTAAATTGGTCCCCTTTATCACTCTTCAGCCCCTTCTTCTCTACCTGGGATCAATGATCTGTTATTTTCTCCCATTTCTCTTCTCACCATTCCTTAATAAATTACTGGCCTAATAAATGTGGCGCTCTTGAAATTCATTTCCTGCAGTTTAGCCAAGG
Organism: Cabassous unicinctus; assembly: GCA_029593785.1. Taxonomy (NCBI): domain Eukaryota; kingdom Metazoa; phylum Chordata; class Mammalia; order Cingulata; family Chlamyphoridae; genus Cabassous; species Cabassous unicinctus. The sequence goes on from JAQZBX010078882.1 coordinate 12,730, forward strand.
ACATAAACAAAATCTGGTTACATTTCAGTTTTCTCATCTCTGCCCCTCACCCTCCTGGGAGTTGCATAGCTCTGTTCTGGTCTACTGACCCCCAAAAATGTTCCCTTGGATAGCTTTTGGCTGTTTTCCCACTGTTTTTGTGAGAGTATTGAACTCTGGCTGTTACTGCAACACCAGCATCCCACTATTCTTCTGCGACAGGTACTCTTATACTCTGCTGGTCATAGTAGAAAGAGTTGGGATGCTACAGGATTTACACATTTTTAGTATATAACAGAAAATTTAAAGAATCACATTTACTGGCATGGAGATTTTATTTTCAAGTGTCAGTTAAAAATAAGTATACATATAAACATTTATTTATGTATAAATAAATTAATACTTATTTATAAGTGCAATACTTTAGAAACAATGTCAATTTATAAGAATAAGTGAAGTGGTATATTATATGTCCTTAAACTGCTATATCATACAGTCAAAATATACTGTATTTCAAAAAATTGTACTCAATAATGTTGCTTATACAGATTAAAATATACATTAATTTTGTTACATGTTTTTTGTTTTATTTTTGTATTTTAGATGAATTTGTTTGTACTGTTATAAAATGAAACAATGAAAATTTATTTTTAAAAAAGTGTACTGGAGAGAAGCAGCAAAATGTTATTGGTTTAACTGGGTGCTCACCCATCTTTCCTGCAAAAAATGGCTGAGTGGGGATGAGATCCTGCCTGTGTAAGCTGTTTTTGGACCCCACAGAGCAGGGATCTTTGAGGCATTGATCTGGAGGGAGCTGGATGAAGAGATAAATTTCTCAAGGTAAAACCATGAGTTTCTGGTCAGTTTGTGGCTGTAACCTATGGACAGCCAAGCCCCACCTTCAAGGCCAAAAGCTGCTGTGAGCCCCATCTCCCATTACTGGCCAATCAGTGGGAGGCAGAGTTCACTGAGAGTGGGAGGGATGTAGTGAATGATGGAGAGGGGTTTCTTTTCTGTGGGTCTGGTTACCTGGATCCCCTTTGAGCTTTAGAGAGCATACTAACTGGCTCAAGGTGGCATTAGGAAGAGGGGAGATGTGAATCTGCCAAGGCACCATGATTTACCTAACTGCCCTGGGATAGAGAATCTTGCCCTAGGAGAAGGCAGAGTCAGGCAACTGGTTAGTCCTGTGCTGAAAACTATCAAAATTTCAACTCCCCTAATGGAGTTGGGCAAGATGAAGTGCTTAATAAGCTTCCAAAAGCCTATTTATGGTCCCCTAGGGGGAGAGGTGGTCTGGAATAGGGTTGAGAGTCATTTTTCTGTGGCGAGTTCATTCACCAGGG